>PVQB02000518.1:0-107630 GCA_002980475.2 Fusarium beomiforme | reverse complement strand
GCTGTGCGGGTATGACTCCCCACAGTACGCGTGCAGCTGAGTCATTGGATACGCGGTTCTGATTCGGCCATCGCCAGATCCCGGCTACCCTGCAGTTCTTTTTGTCTTCGCTTGTTTTTCAGACGTTAGACTGCTTGCAAACACAAATGCAGGGTATCAGGGCCCATCAGATACTGATTGTAGCATCGAATAAGTACACTCAGCAATTACTAGGGTTTTGTTACCAAGCGACACGATTTCGCTCAACTTTCTCCCAAACTCATTTCTCAAGCCTGCGATTGCTGCTTCTGGTTAAAGCACTGACAAGGTGGGAGCGACAAGAATCATGGTATGGTTTCCTGTTTGTGTCGAAACCTGGTCGAAAAACGTCCATAAAGATATTAGATCACCAACCATTCCCCGATCCCCATCATCAGGTCAGCTGTTCTCAACTGCAGTTGCGATATCGGCCACCGAGGTGAACTCCAGGTCTGATAGCGCCCTACAGATTCTCGGTGTAGCTTCTAAACATAGCGTCCTGGCCTCAAATTTCTCATTATAACCGAGTTATCTCCAAGACTACCAATCATCGTGTCCAATCAGCCAGTATTTGTATCCACAAAGGTGTCAAAGTGGGTTAGCTTGGTCGTCTCTCCTCACTGCTTAAATGTTGTACACATGAAGCACTTCATGCATTTATAATCGATGACTCAACATTAGCGGCACATCTGACAATGTAAGCACGACTCGGGTAAATAACCAGTGCTGAGCTCAGAAGAATACCTCAAAACAGCCACTTGATCCCATGACTGCATCGGTGAGGCATTCCTGCGATGATTATCAAGCAGTAAGAATCTTGCACCAGATTCCAATCCGATGATTCGCTCCCCCAACACTAGATAAGAAACAAACCCTGCTCCGTTTCCCCGCGTAAACGATTCATCACAAACGTTAGAGACATAGTCCCCGGAATCGGAGAATATCAGCAAACCAAGTAACATTGCACAGGATCTGGCGGTCAGATAACGTTAAGCATAATGAAGCTTATCGTATGATGACAAGCGAATGCGGAGGATAGTGTGAGAGCGAGTGCGACGCTGTATGTAGGCTAATCCTCGAAATCAAGCCGTATTACATGGTGTGCTACCCAACAGAATTGCAAAGATTTCTCTCAAGCTACTTAAGATTCCCCACGACCTTTTGAAAATGGACCTACCAGCAATGTCGCAAAAAAAAATTGTCAGTCACCAGTCATCATGACAGGCACTACTATCAGTCCTCCGGGATCAATGTAAGTACAACTCCTTACAGTTATAGAGAGGTTGCTAACTATCTGGTAGACGCAATGACGAGCCAAGTGCTGCGGCAAACGCCTGTGCAGATGCTGAGCCGAGGGAAAAGTCGAATCCACTGGCGGATCTCGAGTCAGGCGTTCGCCAAAAAGAGACTGTCGGCGGAGAGTCAGTTCCAGAGGAAGAAGATACATACCTCCATGGATTACCTTTGGTACTCATGACACTCTCGCTCATGGTTGGCGTCTTGATGATTGCCCTTGACAACAGTATCATTGGTGAGAATTTCCATCATCATTTCCGAATGGCTACTCATGAGTCAAAGCTACTGCTATACCAAAGATCACTAGCAAGTTCGACAGTCTTGGTGATGTTGGCATGTAATCTCGCACCGTTGTTCAAGACACATTCACTAACACTCAAATCAGCCTGGTATGCATCCGCATATCTCCTCGCCCAGCTCTCCTTCCAACCCACCTTCGGAAAAGTCTATACATTCTTCAACCTCAAATGGGTATACTTAATCTCTTCCATCATCTTCGAAGGAGGTTCTGTGCTCTGCGCTGCAGCACCAAGTTCACCCGCCTTCATCATCGGCAGGGCTATCGCTGGACTTGGCGCAGCGGGTATCTTCTGCGGCGCTATGATCGTTGTTTCCAAGATTGTCGAAATGAGAAAACGCCCGCTCCTGTTAGCCATAATATCTAGCATGTATGGAATAGCATCTGTCATTGGTCCTTCACTTGGTGGTGTTTTCACTCATTCTGAGCAACTAACTTGGAGATTCTGCTTTTGGATCAATCTACGTGAGTCATCCTCAAACAATTTTAGATTCTATGGCTAACTATCGTCGAAGCGCTTGGCGCTGTGATGGCTCTCATCATTTGCTTCTACTACCCCCTCACGCTTGGCGAACCTCCAAATGGAGACCATATACTCAAGGAAAAGCTGCTCAGTCTTGGACTCAAAAGTGCAGTGATCTTTGCAGGGACTTTGGTGTGCCTCTTTTTGGCTCTGCAATGGGGCGGCACAAAACATCCGTGGTCTGATTCACGTGTATGGGGCTGTTTTCTTGGATGTGGTCTACTCCTCATGCTTTTCGTCTATATACAAATCCGGCAAGGCGAAGCGTACGTACCGTTCAACCCAACTTTCCGTCGCGGCTGCTAATCTGTATAGCGCTTTGATCAAGCCTCGAATCATATCGCAAAGGTCTGTACTTCTCGGGTGCATCTTTTCGACGTTGATTCAAGGCGCGATGACTACACAGACATATCACCTGCCTTTCTATTTTCAGGCTGTTAAAGGTGTAGATCCTCAGACATCTGGTGTTGATATTCTCCCGCATGGTGTCACTGTCACCGTGATCTCCCTCATCACTGGCTCCATGGTTACTTGGCTCGGATACTACATACCATTTATGTGGGCTGGCTCAGCTATGTTCACAATAGGTGCAGGTTTGCTGTATACAATCTCTCAGAGTACCCCATTGGCGAAGTGGTTTGGATATGAAGTTCTTGCTGGGACGGGCTTCGGAATGGCGATTCAAATTTCAATTGTTGCTGTTCAAGTCGTCTTGGGTGCTGCGGACATTCCCCTCGGAACCGTACTGATCATCCTGTCACAAGCCCTGGGTGGATCAGTTGGCCTGTCTATTTCCCAAAACGTCTTCCAGAATTCTCTCCGCACGAGGCTAAAGACAATAGCCGATATCGACGTCCAAGCCGTTATCGCTGCAGGAGGAACTGATCTGGAACATGTTGTGTCGGCTGATGCCCTCGACTACGTCAGGGATGCGTTCAGGTATGGTATATCCAATGCCTTCCTTGTCTCAACGGCACTTGGCGGCACCGCCTTTTTGGCAAGTATCGGAATGGAACGAAGAAAGATCAAGTCAAAGAAGGAAGGAGGAAAGTGAACGACCTCGTGGTCGGCCCTTGAAGACGATGAAGAGGGTGTATAGCGACGGCTATATAGCCGAGCGGGGAAAGATGCTATGCGGTGACATAGAGATCGTGATACATCGAGACAAGCATCTAGAGCCTATCTCAATTGAATCACATGTCTACTCGGCAATTCTTTCGATAAACTTGCATGTTTCGTTTCTTTCGCCGTTTTTGGAAGAGAATTAATTCAGCTGATCTTCATCTCCCCCTGTTGCATCGTTCGGATGATATACCCTCTTTGGCTATATCGACTCCGTTTAGTGATATTTCCGCGGGTATGATTGGACAATTGACAACTAAAATCAAGGTTTCGTTCGGATATCATGCGCTGCTAAAGGCACATTCACACATGACCATATAAATCGGACATAGTGTACGAATTGGATGCTAGATTCGGTGCAATTGGGTTGATCATATTCGACCGGATGCTAGTCTAGTTGTATAAGACTAGATACTTTCACTCCAGATGGCTAGTTGAGACTCAACCGCGTTGAAAATGGCTCTCACCAAGGTTGCTTTTGCCCTGGCCAATTTGGTCGCCATAGGCTCAACTGCGAACAATGTCGCAGATGGCTATGTTGCTGCGCCCTACTATCCAGCTCCTTATGGAGGCTGGGATGAGAGCTGGGCAGGAAGCTATGCCAAAGCTAAGAAGATGGTCGATTCAATGACTTTGGCTGAAAAGACCAACATCACTTCCGGTACCGGTCTTTTTATGGGTAAGAATCATCCGAGAAGCACGGAAATCCCCACTAACAAGTAACAGGGTACGACTCTTGGATTCTGACTCGGTTGGTCATACTGACATGATAGTCCTTGTAACGGGAATACTGGATCAGCTGATCGAGTTGGGTTCCCTCAACTATGTCTCAACGACGCGGCCAATGGCGTTCGACTAGCCGACAACGTCACCGCGTTTCCGGATGGAATCACTGCCGGTGCAACTTTCGATAAGAAGCTCATGTATGAACGCGGTGTAGCGATTGGAAAAGAGGCTCGCGGCAAGGGGGTCAATGTCTGGCTTGGTCCATCTGTTGGGCCTTTGGGCGAAAGCCAAAGGGCGGACGCAACTGGGAAGGCTTTGGGGCAGACCCATCTCTTCAAGGTATTGGAGCACGAGAGACCATAAAGGGCGTTCAAGAGCAGGGAGTCATTGCTACGGTCAAGCATCTCATCGGCAATGAGCAGGAGATGTATCGGCGACAGACCACTGATGTTGTGTCTCCTGCGTACTCGGCGAATATTGGTGAGTCCATCCATCGACGTGCATATCCACCTACTAACCACGCCAGATGACCGAACTATGCACGAGTTGTATCTCTGGCCCTTTGCCGAGGCGGTAAGGGCAGGAGTCGGAGCGACCATGACAGCATACAATCGAGTGGGTTCACCCAGAGACTATCACTTGCCATGACTAATGAGATGCAGGTCAACGGCACGATATCCAGTGAACACTCATATCTCATCAATGCGCTACTCAAAGAAGAGCTTGGCTTTCAAGGTTTCGTCATGACCGACTGGCTCTCACAAATCACCGGCGTGCAATCGGCCATTGCGGGAATGGACATGAGCATGCCAGGTGATCCGATCATCCCTCTCTTTGGTCGATCTCTTTTCATGTACGAACTGACCCGCTCGGCACTCAACGGATCGGTTCCCATGTCGAGATTGAACGATATGGCTACTCGCATCGTGGCGACTTGGTACCAGTTCGAACAAGACAAGGACTTCCCTACTGTCAACTTTGACACCAACACGTACGATAGAGTTGGTCCTCTATATCCAGCAGCATGGCCAGACTCGCCCTCGGGAGTTGTCAACCATTATGTCCAGGTTCAAGATGATCATGATGTGATCGCTCGACAGATCGCCCAGGACGCCATCACACTGCTTAAGAACGACGACAACCTCCTTCCCCTCAGCACAAAGAGCCCACTCAAGGTATTTGGTACTGGTGCCCAGACCAATCCCGATGGCGCCAATGCATGCGTCGATCGAAGCTGCAACAAGGGCACGTTGGGTCAAGGCTGGGGATCCGGTACAGTGGACTACATGTACCTCGATGACCCCATCGGTGCCATCAAGAAAGAGGCTGGCGATGTCACTTTCTACAACACGGATAAGTTCCCGTCTGTTCCCAACCCTACCGATGACGATGTCGCGATTGTTTTTGTTACCTCGGACTCGGGTGAGAACCAATATACCGTTGAGGGTAACAATGGTGATCGCAACGCCGACAAGCTGAACGTCTGGCATAATGGCGATGCACTTGTCAAGGCTGCCGCGGCTAAATACAAGAATATTGTCGTTGTCATTCATACTGTTGGGCCCGTTCTCGTGGATCAATGGATTGATCTTCAATCTGTCAAGGCTGTCTTGGTTGCTCATCTCCCTGGACAAGAGGCTGGAAAGTCTCTCACGAATATTCTGTTCGGCGACGTTTCGCCCAGTGGCCACTTACCCTATTCCATCACTAAAAAGGAAGACGACATGCCTGAAAGTGTCACCAAGCTGATTGACTCTGGCTTCGTTGATGCGCCGCAGGATACTTATACCGAGGGATTGTTCATCGACTACCGGTGGCTGAACAAGGAGGGGATCCGACCTCGATACGCATTTGGCCATGGACTTAGCTACACCAATTTTACGTACACTAATGCAAGCATTAAAGGAGGCATCCAATTGAGCCAATATCCGCCCAAGCGGCCCGGAAAAGATGGGGTTCTGGACTACGCCCAAGACATTCCCGACTACAAGGAAGCTATTAAACCCAGTGGCTTTAAGACAGTCTGGCGCTATCTCTACTCTTGGCTCTCCGAATCCGACGCAAAGTCCGCCGCTGCAAAAGCCGAGACATCGAAATACCCTTACCCAGAAGGCTACTCCACGGCGCAGAAGACGGCTCTTCCCCGTGCCGGCGGTGTTTCAGGCGGCAACCCTGCCCTCTGGGACGAAGCTTATACTCTTTCCATTGTCGTGACTAACGCCGGTTCTAAATTCTCCGGCAAAGCTTCTGTGCAGGCCTACGTCCAATTTCCGAAGGCTGCCGGATACGAGACTCCTATTATCCAGCTGCGCGACTTTGAAAAGACCAAAGTTTTAAAGCCCGGTGAGAGCGAAACCGTCCAATTGACTTTGACTAGGAAGGACTTGAGTGTCTGGGATGTGACGGTGCAAGACTGGCTTGTCCTTGATGGGGAGTACAAGATTTGGCTGGGGTCTGCGAGCGACAGCCTTGAGGTTGTATGCTTCAGTGATGATTTGGGTTGCGAGCACGACGTTAAGGGACCAGTATCATACGATTCGTAGTTGTCACGATATCAATCTGAGAAGAGCCGAGGTTACATTCTTGGTGGATGTGATTCTGGACTGCCACAGGGGGGTTGCTTAGCCCTGATCTGTCAAAAACGCCATGGTCGATCTTCATTTTTCGACCGGGTTTTGATGCAATTAAATAGGGGCATTTTTTACGATTTGACCAATGACGAATTTTCCTCACTGTTGAATTGTGAAAATGTGCATCTTTTGTGCAGAGCGACAAGGGCACAGCCCACTTCCCGCGTTATTTTGTGCACAGGTTTCAGGTTGGACAAGAATTCTATTTCAGGGGATTCCCATGTCGTCATGAAAAGACGGTAAAAATTCTATAAAATGGATCTAAATCTTTATGAAACGTAAACTCGCTACGCTTAATTGCGAGTCCACAAAATATCATCTCCCGTTGCAAGTAAATTCAGTGGCTCCAGGGGAAAAAAAGATGCTTGGCCTCGGCTTGGATCAAAATGCGCTGGACGCTACCCATTTAGAGACTGCGTTTTAGTGGGTTTTGTCTCACATTTTGGTGCTAATTTGCGGATCAGAAAGCTACCGGAAGATCGGAGACCCAAAAGCCAGATAGAGCTATAGAGCCCCTGTGATCAGAACGCCACTTGTTTTGTTTTTTCTCGAAAATCACCGTACTGCGGAATTTCTGGTGCGAACAGACACGGCGCCTGCGGGGGTGGAAATTAAGTGGCGGAGGTCTTTTTTTCACGACATTCCGTTTCCGGGGGAAATCCCTTCTCGTCTCCTCAAAGATGGACGGCGGAGGTAACATTGATTGATCCCTGGTGAAGGTCTTCCGTTCTGCCGGAATCCATGGGTGAATCATCCCCCTCCCCGCCTTAACCGGTGCCTTGGGGCGACTTTGGAGTGAGACGAGAGAGAATTTCTGCTGACCATTGACAGTCTCCTAGTGATGAGATCCAAGCTAACGAATCAACCGTTTGGTTTTTTAGTGTCTTGACCCGATCTACAGGGGTTGCTTGACTGCGGGGTACGCCACGGGTGAATCTTTTGCTCGCGCGAGAACGTGCAAGTATTTGCTTGGTCAGTCTGGGTACCCAAAATAAGCATTCTGGGCGCCACGAGCAGGGTATATACGAAGCGACTTGCATCTGATCTGCGGGCCATTTCAGTTATGTCATAATATTGGAGCCTCAAGTTGGTTGCAAGAATAAGCACAGGAGAGGGGAAATGACAACGTCTCGACCGCTAGACACTCAAACGGTGAGATTAAGGCAGGGGAACCGTATAAGCATACCGTTTAAATCACTCAATCAGTCAGGATCTTTTTACCTTTTATCCTGCACGTGAACATCTTGTTGTCTTACGTCATCTCTCTGCACACGTGTATTCGTATGAACCCGTCTGAGCAAAGTTACAGTTACAGCCACAATCTCAGTCAGGGCCAGACCCAGACCTTGGGAGACCCGGCCCGGGCAGCACCACTACCGTGCCTTGGGCTTGGATACTTACCCCAACACAACAAATGACGATGTATTTACTCTTGGCCTTGGTGGCTGCATCTTACTGACACCCAGTGATTGGTCTCGCCGTTTCAGCTACAGGGGTCATACACACTCTAGCCTGCAACCTGTCTTTACTGTATTGGGGCTAAAGAGGGCCCAATCTCGTGTGGAAATATCGTGATGGCAATTCTTGAAACTTGGTGTCCAGCCGAACACTGCTTTTGCTTCTGATTACCTGCCCCAAGCTTTGGAGCGCCTCAACTGAACGGGCCAATGTGACTGGGTGTTCCCGGCACCCGACGACTTTTTTCTTGCCCTGTGCGCCTTTCACTTTCAGCCCGTTCATAAACTCAACCCGTGCCGTTCTTTTGTTCGTCCATGTTTAGTAACGCCCGAGCAGAGAATGGGTGTGCACACTGCATCGGGCTGCATATTGTGCAAGTCTGTTGCATGTACCCATTTAGGGGCGTCGTAAATAGAGCAGAACGAATAAATATGCATCGTTGTCTCCTTGCCTTTCTTTTCCTCTGCAGCTTATAGCCCGCTCGTTCACTCCCGGACTCGTTCTAACTCTCTTTTTGCCACTCCTGGTTTGGTTTAGGCTTGTGGCTGTCGCTTAATTCCTCTTCAAGATGAAGTCTTTCTACGCCTTGGCCCTGTGCCTTGGTGCCTTTTTCAATGCAGCCACTGCCATTCCACCAGAGCAGCAGGGGCAACAGCCTGGAAAGTTTGCTGCTGCACCTCCCGTTGGCTCAAACCCCATTGACCGCAAAGGATGGACTGTCAAGTGTTCCAGCCAGGCTTCGAATTTTCCCTGCGGCAGAGCCATCGATGGTGACAAGAACACCTTCTGGCAGACTCCCTATGGCACAACCAACACGCCGCCTCCTCACACCATCACCATTGACATGAAGCAGACCCAGTATGTCAGCGGTCTACAAATCACACCTCGCCAGGACGGCAACACCCGCAACTGGATTGGTCGCCACGAAGTCTACCTCAGCTCTGACGGTACCAACTGGGGAAAGCCCGTTGCCTTTGGAACCTACTGGGGAGACAAGTACCCCTGGATCACAAATTTTGAGACACAGCCTGCTCGCTATCTTCGCTTTGTAGCCCTTTCTAACGTAAATCCCGACTACCCTTGGATTGCTATCGCCGACTTTGTCGTCTATAACGCTCTCAAGTACAGCCCTCCTCAGAAGGGTCTTGGGAAATGGGGTCCTACTCTTGATTTCCCCGTCATTCCTGTCGCTGGTGCCGTCGAACCTGTCTCTGGCAAGGTCGTCATCTGGTCTGCTTACCGATATGACGCTTTCCAAGGTACTACCCCTCGTGGTGGCTTCACTCTCACTTCTATCTGGGACCCCAAGACCAACGTCATCTCCAACCGCAATGTTTCCAACAACCATCACGACATGTTCTGCCCTGGTATTTCCATGGATGGTGAGGGACAAATTGTCGTGACTGGTGGCAATGACGCCAAGAAGACTACTATTCTCATGCCTGATGGCAACTGGGTTCCTGGCCCTGACATGAACATTGCTCGTGGCTACCAAGCATCTGCTACATGCTCTGACGGCCGTGTCTTCACTATCGGTGGTTCATGGAGCGGTCCCCGCGGTGGCAAGAACGGTGAAATTTACGACCCCAATGCCAAGACCTGGACTTCTCTTCCCAAGTGTCTTGTTGGCCCTATGCTCACCAAGGATAAGGAAGGTGTCTACAAGTCTGACAACCACGCTTGGCTCTTTGGCTGGAAGAAGAACAGTGTCTTCCAGGCCGGACCCAGCACGGCTATGAACTGGTACTATACCACCAGAGGAACTCAAGGTGATACCAAGGCAGCTGGTACTCGACGAAAGAATGGTCGTATTGATCCCGACTCCATGAACGGCAATGTTGCCATGTTTGACGCCACAAAGGGCAAGATTCTCACCTTTGGCGGTGCTACTAGCTACCAGCAAGCTCCCGCCACAGCTAACGCTCACGTCCTCACCATTGACGAGCCTGGGGCCATTGCTCAGACCGCTCTCGTTGGAAACAATGGTGCTGGTATTCACGCTCGTGTCTTTGCTACTTCTGTTATCCTCCCTGATGGAAACGTCTTCATCACTGGTGGTCAATCCTACTCGGACCCCTTCACCGACACCAACGCTCAACTCGAGCCTGAGCTGTTCCTTTCTTCCTCCAACACGTTCACTAAGCAACAACCCAACACCATTCCCCGCACATACCACAGTATGTCTCTGCTGCTGCCAGATGCTACTGTCTTCAACGGCGGCGGCGGTCTGTGCGGTAGCTGCAAGAGCAACCACTTTGACGCTCAGATCTTTACTCCTCAGTATCTCCTCGATGGCGACGGTAACCTTGCTACCCGCCCCAAGATCACGGCTGTTTCGGCCACTACTGCCAAGGTCGGCAGCACCCTCACCGTCACTGCCAACAGCGCCATCAAGAGCGCTTCGCTTATCCGATATGGTACTGCGACGCATGTTGTCAACACCGACCAGCGCCGCATTCCTTTGGCATTGACTGGTGCTGGTACCAACAAGTACTCCTTCAAGATTCCTAATGACTCTGGCATTGCTCTGCCTGGCTACTGGATGCTTTTCGTGCTCAACAACGCTGGCGTGCCCAGTGTAGCTAGCACCATCAAGATCACCAACTGATCTAGTATTTACATTGCGACAAAATGATTTCTTTGCATTTATAATATTAGCGAGGATAGTACAAGTATCCTAATTCTTTATGTATATATTTTGATACCACTTGCAATTAGATATATCGACACATCTGCTATGCTGCTATCTAATACAACTTCTTGAAAGATTCTTCGCTCCATAAGTCGCAATGTGATCATGCACTTCCCTCAGCTGTACAGATTAATTGCCGAGAGTATATTTAGCATCTCGAAAAGAACACGTAAGAGGATAAATCCGTATTCAAATGCCGAAAGTTTATCACCAGATCCATGCTAACCTTCGTGATCGGCAGACACCGTCATACGAACATTCTGATGAACACGGAACACGAACCAAAAGAAGCCAAAACTGTTTTAGACCGAATACCGACCTAGTGGGCTGGGATATCCCAACATAAAGAGCACGAGACGCCGAAGGTCTTTATCTTCTGAGCATCGCAGAGACACTAGTCGCCATTAAGTTTACGCGAACCCGGGAACATGGTTCACAACCGTCAGGATTTAGAGTTTTCTTGGCTTCACGGATGAGGGCTGCAGAGACATTGCACATGACACAATCAGACGACATAAATAGATACTTTGGGTGTCACCGAGGTTGCAACCCTGTGGCTCACCCGAATGCAAGCCCTGTTCAGCACGTACGGGAGAGGACTTAGTTCCTGCAGAGGCATGCATATGGCTGAAGTCGAATCGGGTGTGTGCAGTGCTCAGTGCGTATTTTTATGCAGCTGACAGCCATTAATAGAATGTGACACGGATTGGAAGAAGCTAAGTGAGTGAGTACTCAAGGCGACTTGGCGGTTCGTGATAAGTGCCGACGACATGACAGCTGCCCGGGCTAACTTGATACCACGGCCTCTGCACGAGACAGCGTCAAGCAGCTAGCGCTTAGAACTCACTGATAATTACAGTCGTAATGTTAATGGCTAAATAAAAATACGTCATAGTTGCTGACAGTGGATCAATGCCACAGCTTTCAAGCCTCACGTATTACCCCAGCGGGTCGACTTCGTAGCGTTACGCAACAAAAAGGACTGGTATAGACCCAAAGTCAGGAGAGATAAGACGAAAAACCACGATGGACTATGACCACCCAATTTTGTATACTCATTGTGTTTCTCGGCAGAGGCTTGAACGAAACCTATTCCGCCTTCCTCAACCTAGCCTCCAGCATCGCAGTACATCCATAGGCAGAAGGATAGATCTTGACAAGCTCCAACCCAGCAGCCTCAAAGATCTCCTCAAAGTCGGCTTTTTTCTTCTCCTGGCCGGTCATGGCGAGGAGCGCAAAGTCTAGCCAGTACAGATCTGCGAACTTGTCTTTCTCCACCATATCAGGGATTAACTGATCACAGATAATCAATCGTGAGTCTGGTCCCATAGCAGATGCGGTGTTCTTCACGAATTCAATGCAAACTGGGGTATAGAAATCGTGAAGGAAGCGGCGCATGAAGTAAATGCGGGCATCTGTAATAAAGAATTAGTAATTGCTACCGACAGCAAGGGCCTGAACATGAGCGGCTACTGGTTCCCGGGAATACATACTCTTGACGGGCTGTGGTGTAAAGGCGTCATAAGTCATAAGTTCAAAGTCGGGATATTCCTTGGGGTCCATCGAGTTGATGACACCAGGCAGATCCTGCAGGATATACTTGGCATCGAAGGCATCGCCAATATCCTTTCGAATGGCGATACATGACTGACCACGACCAGCGCCAATGTCAACCAAGAAAGGTCGCTCTGGATCTTGTGCAACTTCATCCTTCAGTGACGCAAAGGGAAACATGCCGACAACAGGCATCAATTCGTCGACGGCAACCATGTTGGCATTCCAGAGCTCGCGGCGCTCAGGATCAGGGTCCATTTCTAGCAGCTCATAATATGACTTTCCAAGGTGCTCCTTGCCAACTGAGTATACAGCAGGAGACTTGGTAAGATCAAAGACATCCTCAGGCTTATGAGATTTGAGATACTCAGGTAGATGCATCCAAGCACGACCAAACTCCAACACAATCATGAAGAAAGAGCCCAAACCTCTCGGGTTCAAAATTCGGGAAAGGTCGTTATGAGCATAAGTATCAGGCGCCGTCTCAACAAATACACCATGATTGACACAAACACGGTAAATACGCTGGATAACAGTGGTAGCCACATTGGTAATGTGAGCCAATTCCTCAGCCGCGATAGGGCTTCCGTCTTCGGGCATGGCGTGGTACGCCCGAATTCCAAGAATGGTATGGAAAGCGCATCCGAGGCTGAATTGCTCCATTAGGTGTGTCATCTGGTCCATGGGATCCTGGAAAGCTGAGCGAACGGCCTCTGTCTGTTTGAGGACATTTTGGTGACTGATAGGATCATCCTCGTATGATTCGAGCTGGGCGACTAGTTTCTTGGCCTCCTCAAGGGCGTTTTTAGCTTTGGGATGAACCATTGTAAACAATTGAGATTTCAAGCAGTGGCAGAGAGATAAAGAGGTGGCTTGAAGGAATCAACTGTTGGGTTTGCATTTGCAGCGCTGGTAATTGTCACCGCATGTTCCGTAGACCATGTAAAATAGTTTATTCACTTAAGAGTGCTCATGCGGGGCAGCAGCAAAGCCAAGACAGGATTCAGATCATGTCAGTCGATGAACGCGCTTTGCTTCCTCACTAGACAGGTAAGTAAGTGGGTATATATCCAACCGAGGTTCCTTAACCCCGGGTAAAAGCCTCAACCATGAAGATCACAACCCAATCAGAATGGTATATCCGTGATAAACTGGAGTTGAACTGCGGCACGGTCCAGAAAATGGAAGGCTTGGTCCGGTGGGTGTTATCGCAGTATCCAGGAGGATATCACTATGGCGAGTTGTTTCAATATATGATCGTCGTCTCCTTTCAACCGTGTCCACTTTCACAAGTTTTTGAGGCACAAACAAGCCTGGTAGTGCAAGTGTTGACAATGTCGTCTCCTCGTGCGCCGGAAGAAGAGGCTATACAGCCCGATACTGTAAGTTTATCGTCTGTAGGGCTGAAATCGGACTAAACGGATTTGTTTAGGCTTTGCAGAATGTCACCGAGGATGAGGTTAGTGGGCCCGCGATACGACTCACCCAATGTCTCCACCTGCTAACCAGCAATGTGACAAAACACAGGCTTATGACAATGAGAGTGAGCGGTCATCTTTAACGTCCTTAACATCGTCAATCCTACATGGAAAGGTTGAGGGCGGAAGAACTTATGCTGTCTATGGCAAAGAAGGTTGGCATTCTTGAGAACTTTCCTGGCCAATACTAACAGGTTTCAGAATATGGATTACCGATGGATGAAGCTGAGCTTGATCGCATCGACATGTGTCATGCCAAGTACTGCGCTTTGATTGGAAAGAATCGATATTTGGCACCTATCGAGAAGCCACAGAGAATCCTGGATCTTGGTTGCGGAACAGGTTCGTGAAACCTCACTTGCAGTAACGCGGAAGTGCTCTGTCAATAAGTAATCACCGGAACTAACGAGATTATCTTCAGGGATATGGTCAATCGAAATGGCTGAAGAGTTTCCATCTGCGGAGGTGATTACAGTATCCTGTGAATCTCTTGTCGCAGCCATAGCGAGAGAGCCTGGGGAATTCATTGATTGACGAGTGCTCAGGTCATCGGTACTGATGTTG
This sequence comes from Fusarium beomiforme, assembly GCA_002980475.2. Lineage (NCBI taxonomy): Eukaryota > Fungi > Ascomycota > Sordariomycetes > Hypocreales > Nectriaceae > Fusarium > Fusarium beomiforme. The sequence continues at coordinate 93,271 of PVQB02000518.1, read as the reverse complement.
CGCCTACGCAGCCTGACTGGTAAGTGGTCAATCTGAGATTCATGACTTCCGGACACTAATAGCGCATAGGGTTCCGCCAAATTGTCACTTTGAAGTCGACGATATAGAAAGAGACTGGACATGGAAAGAAGACAGCTTTGACTTTGTTTTCGCCCGCGATCTCTTGTTAGCAATTCGAGATTGGCCGGCCTTGATTGACCAAACATATACGTAAATTCGACCCTCTTCACAGTAGTACAGATAATTGACCTCCAACAGACACCTAAGAGGCGGGGGCTGGGTCGAATTCCAAGCCATCGTAGGTGTTCTCGGCTGCGACGACGACTCCATTCCCGAAGACAGCTACCTCCGCAAATTCTCAACGATGATGGAGCAAGGATCCGCCAAATTCGGTGCCAGCCTCACCGACCCGATGCGCTGGAAAGGCTGGCTCGAACAACGTGGCTACCAAAACGTCACAGAACGTGTTTTCAAGCTTCCGTTCAACCCATGGCCTAAAGATCCGCGTATGAAGCTCTTAGGAGCTTGGGAGATGGAGAATCTGCTTCACGGGCTGGAAGCTATGGTTACGAGGATGTTTCAGAAGGGCCTTGGATGGACGGACGCCGAGGTCACAGTCTTTTTGGCGTTTTTGAGGAAGGAGATTAAGAATCCTAAGATGCATGGGTATTGGCCTTAGTAAGTTATGACGACATCGCAACCCTTTCCCCTAGGGTAAATCGGTCATATTGGGGTTTTCTGACGATTTTCTAGCTACGTGGTTTATGCACAAAAGCCAAAGGAGGATTGATAGCTGCAAGATAGAAGCTTCACTGGTAGTCTACGTATGCAATCATTAGGTGAAGACAGGATGGCAGCTATGAGCATTATCAAACCTTCGTTTTAACGAGAAAGTCAATCGACTCGGAGTATGATACAATGTGTATTTGATTCGTGATTACCCTGTATGGTTTACAGATTCGGTGACCTGCGTTAAGCCATTCTGAGGTCAGGGTTGCATTTACGCTCAGACATTTCCCCTGCTTCTCGCGTGGCGATCAGGGGTAAATGGAATTAGGGTGTTTACCAGCAGAGCGGTGCTTCTGGGATTTTTCGACGTGCCTCCTATCGTTCATCACGGCCCCTACGCATATTAGGCAGAGATTCCTCATGGCAAGGGGGAAATTCCGCAATGAGATCATCGCAGGCGGGAGTACAGCTGATGGCTCATCCATCTTTTTTCTTCATCATTTCAGTAAGGCGTTATCGATATTGCCTGTGCCGCTCAAGTACGGACATATTGCTTTCGGAAGCACATCTCTTCTCATTTTTAGGCTGTCAAAGACCCCCGTGACCTACAAATCATGCATTCACAGAGACATGCCATGCACGACACTAGCATGACTCAATCTTGGCATCGTGATGAGCCGCACGGTTATACCAAAAGATGCCATTTCCATACTCCGTAAAATGACAAATTTGTTTATCTAAAAATGCCATGTCTTTCGGTCATTCGCCGAGCCATTGCTCAATTACCACGCTTCACGAAAAGAGCGAAAAAGGAGGCCTGAGTACACTGGAGTAGGCATAAGATTGAGGAAGCTTTCTTATCTATTGCGATGATCCTCTGTACGGGGCCCCTGCGTCATGGGCGCTCAAATGTGCCCTCGGCTTATGGGTCTAATTAAACGAAACGGGCAGTGGAGCGGCGTTGCATTGGCCAGAATTCAGGCCCCGAAGATCCCGCGTCATAGCATCCCGCCCAAGCCTAAATTTTGTAAATTATCACCAGCCGATCAGCGTCCTCAATGTCCTTTTGAGAGTCATTAAGCCTAAGATATCTTGGTTCGGCTTGAAGGAATGTCTCAGTATTTAGATACCGCTCATAGAAGAAGCTATCCCCAAATGTCAGCATCCTTGCAACGTAAGCTAGACGATGACACGCCAGAGTACCATCGACGTCATCCTTGGACTGGGACGAAGCGCTGATCTCTGGCGGAATCTAACGGTTTGTTTATATTGCGATCGACTCGGCAGTTTACGAAGTTTCATCGCTCCAAAATCGTGTGTTTCAACACCAAGTCCTCAGCCAAACAGAGGAGCGATGACCCATTATCCTTGTTCATCTCAACTATCGTTTCATCCGATGTGAAGATCTAACTTTCGCTTATACCGTGAACTCCATAGTATAGTCTCCTTTCAAGGGTTCATACTCTATCTCAAGATGTATAAGAAGCAACCAAAGTCTATCAGTCCCCAACATTCACCCAGCCATCCACTCTCTCTTCAACCCAGTCCTTCTTTTTGCACCAAAAACAACAACTCACCAAGTCACTCTTTATTTCAACTTACGTTTTATTCATCATGAAGTTCAGTCTTTTCTCTCTCGCTGCCCTGGCCGCTTCGGCTATGGCTGCTCCTGCTGCTGTTGCTCCTCGTCAGGTTAACGTCCCTGCTGTTGCCCCCAACAGCGCCTTGAGCAGCATTGATGTTGTCTCTACTTCCGAGACCGTCACCAAGACCGTCACTAAGAAGATCACTGCTGTCAAGGTCTCCAACACTGGCGGTGTTGTCAAGGTTCTCACCATTGCTGTCGACCAGGTCAAGAGCCAGACCACCACCATCAGTAAGTTGTACCAACCACATCATCTCAAGTGATCATACGACTAACAATCTCTGCAGAGGAGGTCATTACCAAGGTCAAGTCCAAGGCCGTCTCCAAGGCTGCCGCCGTCAAGGTTGTCACCGCTGAGGTCCACTCTCTCAACGTGCTCCTCACCGCTGTTGTCAACCAGCTTAAGGATGTCGTCAGCATCGATATCAACCTCCCCGACGTCAAGGTCATCCTCGGCCTCGTCATCCAGCTCCTCCACGAGCTCGTCGGTGTCGCCAAGGAAGTGCTCAGCATCCTTGGTCTCGACAACGTTATCGGCAGCGCTTTCGAGCTCCTCTTCCAGACTGTTGCCACTCTCCTGAACCTCGTCACCCAACTCATCGGTGACATCGTCCCTGGCCTTGTCGATATCCTCTCCAACATCCTCGACACCCTTTCTGGCACTCCTCTCGGACCCATCATCAAGCCTGTTTCCAACATCTTCGATGGCCTCACTGGCTACCTCACCCAGGGCACTGCCTAAATGACACGTTCAAGATATGAGACCAGGGTATGCGGGATATGCCCCTTACAGTAGACAAGCATAGAGGGAGTTTAGACAGTGGATCTGGTTCAATCATGCATAATCTTTAGTAATTCAATGCTGTATATTAATTCACACGACCTCTTTGCCAAAGGAATGTCCAAAACTCCGTCTCATGCTGCCATTATCATTGACCATTATCATGCCCAAATCATTTCCAAATCGTGTCTTTATGCGACCTGACTGCATACAGTCTTCCAGCTGCCAAATGTACCGGAAGTCGCGCGGCACTGTCCATCGTTTAAGGTCTTCTGTCCCCGCTTGCAGTTGCTGTCGGTGAAAAGGAGAACTGTATATGTTAATAGGCCGCATAGTTATAGAGAGGCAGAACTACTTACGCTTGCAGCCCTCAGCGTGCTCAGATTGGCTCACAGACTTGGGTTTCTCCGAGAACTTGAAGCATTGGCCGAGCTCGTCGCGATGTGTAGTCAATTCACCGAGGTTGCCGACATTGTTACCACCACCGCAGTCGGAAGAGCTCCAAATACGAGAAGAAATGACATTGAAGGGGAGATCGTCGGCATTGGCCTCAGCAGCGACGCCCATGGCGAGAGCAGCAACAGAGATGATGGTAGCGAAACGCATGTTGATGGTTATTAAAAAGGTGAAATGCGATGTGAATAAGTGTTGTATGTTGTGCGGGGTGATTTGCTGTGATGCTGTGATGCTGTGATGATGATGATGAGAATTGGTCTATGGCGGGAATGCAGCCGCCTTTAAATAAATTCTACATAGTCGATACAACTTAACGTTTAACTAACTTGACAATGATCTAAGAGAGAAGATCACTACGTCAAGTCCGTGGCTGTAAGTGTCTGATGCTTCTGGAAGTGCAGCTGAATGTTGAAGCCCGATACAGCATCAGCCGGGATACGAGCTGCACTGTCAGCGCTAGCAATACAGCAGTGTGAGCCCACTACAGCTCGTATCTTTTCTCCTCACACGGCAAAAGCGATCAATAAACGCATTTCCCAATCAATTCATCGAGTATTGGCTCCAACTCCAGCCAGAGCCGATCAGTGGAACGCGAGAGAAATGCAGCAAACATCATGTGCCGGGCCCGGACTGTGCCGTGTCAACGCACTATGGCCCTATTGGGACACTGCATGTGATGCTTGTGATGTCAAATACGAAGAGTTGCGGCCATGACTGTAACCCTCTTGAAGATCACTCTCACTCACAACAAGGCAATGCAAACTTCGTGTATCGAATATCAGCCTTTGGGCGAGAAAAAAAAAGAGGACCAAGAGAGTCCTATGCTTATTTGGCAATGACGCGGCCGCTTCCATGTCTCCCGATTGATCGCCTCAATTGTGAAGTACTAAATTTAGGGTCGGAGGTTTAAGCAGACCCCCAGAAATTTCGTCATCCTCCCCGCATTTCCCGCCGATAATCCGGTTATACGGCCAACTCTGCTATAATCAAGGAATCTCACGATACCTTACCTACCTATAATACGCAAGCCGGTCCACCCGCTGAGTCTGTTTCCACTCGTGAGCTCGCCGAACACGAATTGTATGCAATGCAACATGAACCAAAAGTTCTCGAAAGATGATCACGCTTCAACTCAAGTAGCACAATCTAGTCTGCATTCATCCATGAGGTTCTGTAGCTCCGCTTATTCAGATAACACTATCTTATTAAGCATACGAGCTATAGTAACGTGGTTATTTTTAACCTTGACACCTAGTTTTGACTTTGTAGGTCGAAGATACTTTGCTTCGGACTGTTGAACTAGTTTACATAGTCATACGGTCATACCGGCAGCTCCTACGAGAACACTCGATGATGCACCGCATGCATGATATTCTAATGGTTTCATAAGAATATAGTCTGAAGCTATGTTACATAGAAGTATAGAGTTGATGCTACTGCACCCTTTATTTCCACTACCATTTTCTTGCTTTGGTACATCGACCAGAACCAAGGTTTTCACGCGCTCTGAGCAGCGACTTTGAAAGCCGGCATGTTGGGCTTACATCTCGTACCAACCTCCGGAAGAGTGCCGTCAACAAAGTAAGCGGCAATTGCCTCAAGAGTGCAGTTAGAAGCATGCGATGTGACTCCGTGCTTTAAGTATGTTAGCCTATAACTCCCCGAGAACGACAACATGGATACTTACACCGACACCCTCGTTGATCAACAGCCGACTCTCCCTGAATCGAGAAGACACCTGCCATGCATGGTTAAGCGACGTGATAGGATCGTTTGCGTTGTTGACAACGAGAACTGGAAAGCTCGTGTTGACGTTTCGGAGTGTGTTGGTATCAACGCCCTCAGCGGCGTCAAACTTCCAAGCAGCGCAGGCGACATAATCAGCTGCGATGGCATCGCCAAAAGAGCTCCCAGCGAGATGAGCTTGGTACATGGAGTAAAGGTCTTCCGGGTTGCTGACTCGGAATGACGATTCGGAGCAGGCAATGCCCTGGAATGCATTTGTACCGAGGTTCCACTCAGAAGTATCCTCTTTGTAAATGCTGAGAGCCTTCTTGTATTCTCCCTCAAAGGCATATGAAAGGATCTCAACAACAGAGGGGTATGTAAAGGGACTGGAGAGCAAGTTCATGATACCGTACTTGAGTTGCTTTAGGATAGAGTTGCCGGCATAGGGATAGTCCTTGGAGGAAAGACCATCAGGAAGATCCTTGAGGTCTTTTAACTTCTGGAAGGTCTCAACTGTAGCATCTCTCAAATCCTCAACGGTAGTGCTGCTACCAGAGTAATTCGCCAACTTGCAATAATCGGTACCGAGCTCAACACACTCGGTGAACAGATGGACCAACGACTTCTCAGCATCATGTGGACCTCCAACACCGGTCGATGTAAGGTATGCATCAGCCAAAGAATTAGAGTCGAGAAGAAGACGGCCAATTCTATCAGGAAACATGGCTGCTGCGACCTGACCAAGGATAGTACCGTAGGAAATCCCCCAGTATCGCAGCTTGCCATCTTCACCGAGAGCATCGACGATCTTCATCATGTCACGAGCGGTGAAAGCTGTGCTGAGGAAGCGGCCGTGCTCTTGCTGGGTTTCGTAGCATAATTCAGCAATTGCCTGCATGGTCTGCCAACCTTCGTTCTTCACATACTCCCAGAGATCTGCTTGAGGAAGAGGCTCCAGGCTGCGGCGGGCGAGCTCTGCAGCTGATTCATTCTTTCCGCATGCGAAGGGGATGGTTCGGCCAACGCCTCTGTGTAGTTTTAGTGAAGCTCATGGAACAAGACAGGCAGTAAACATACCGAGGATCGAATGAGATGATGTTGTGATGGCCGCCCATAATGCTAGAAACACCGTTAGTATTTGATACTTTCAATAGCGCTCCAGAGAATACTCACTCCCGGAAGTCCTGTCCAAGATAAGCGAGAGTCTCAATACCAGAAATTCCCGGACCGCCCGGGTTCCATAGAACGCTGCCTTTGAAGGGTTCCTTGGTAGCATTATAGCGAATCAACTGAAGCTCAACCGTCTTATCGGAATGTTTATCGGTATAATCCAAGGGAACCTCAATAGTCGCACAGTCACCAGCCTTCAGAAGCTCCTTCGCAGCATCAGGAAGATCAAGCTTACAAGGCTCCCACTTCAAAGACGACTCTGCACGCGCAACCAACGAATCAGCATTGTTTGACGCCGAGACAAAGCGCGACGCGCCGAGGAGGAGCGGGCCCAAGAGAGACTTCATCTTTGCCTGCATTGATTGATAAGAGGTGATTGAACATCTATGAGCTTTTTGCGCATGGCTGGGAAATTTCAGCGTGATATAGAGTGATGTGAAGTGGAGGCTACAGGGATGTAGATCCCAGCGAACGGAGACGGAGACGGAGGCGGAAGTATCCGTCGATCATGATCCTGGAGATTTAATTTAACAATTGATCCTTTCGATAATCAATCAGATATTCTCGTGTCACCATCGGGCTACACCGATGACCAGGTGTTCCTGTTGTACGACCTTGGCAGTCTTGGCTATACTACGTCGCCTTGCTGGTGCGCTGGCCAATCTCAGACAATTGACAGCATGAGAGCTTTTCATGGAATACTGATTTGCCGTGAAAAGGAATAATTGTTAGCACAAATCTGATAAGGCTGGGTACATCGTTGAAGTTCTCGCGCTGAGTGGAGACAGATAATCTCTCAAGTTCGTCAGTGGAGAAGAAGGAAGAAAAAGTTATCTTGGCATAAGCAAGGCTCCAGGAACCTATCCATTCAGCACGTTGATTGTACAGATTGAAATGACAAATGCCGCGGTGTTTTACTCACTGTCATGCGGCATTAAAGCTCAAGTCAGCAAATCGTCAGCACTGCTTATGTTGCTTTCTGAGAACCAGATTGCCAGTGGATAGGACACCTGATCAATAACCAAAAAGAACCCGAAATGATAAGCTGAGAATACAGCAAAAACAAAGTTTGCGGTTTGTGTGGATCGAACACACGACCTTCAGATATCAATTGATAGTGATTGAAGTTTGACTTCAGTCTGACGCTCTCCCAACTGAGCTAAACCCGCTGACTAAGAACTTGTGAGACTCCACGCTCCAAGAAAGTCTTATGGATGTAAAATTCTGTACAGCTCATGCTGTATCTCGATATAGTCACTACTATCACACTCCTATCTCTATTGTTTCTAGTTGCTCTATGGCTTGCTTCTCCATTAAACTTCTCTCTTTTGATATAGCGTTTGTGCTGTTCAACCATGTCCAATCTCAAATTTCTCCTTCGAGAAAAATCAATTCATCATCGCTCTCTTTCGCTTATTCCTCTGTTAAGCTTGCAGTCTCATAATCTATTCATATTCTCCCTTTCCCATGAACAAGGTATATACATAAGCACCACAAGAGGGCCTAGACAGATGGAAACTCAAGTTCGCAGCCCCTGGTAGTTGCCCAGACCTATACCTCAAAGTACAGGTCGTAATGGTTTCTGCACCCAGGATTGAAGCCAGCATCGCATCCAGGACATCGATTCCCGCTTCCAAGATACTCTGCAATTGTAAGTTCAAGGCGGCAGTTACCACATAAGACGGCCAACTCTTGCTGCTCGGACTTCGGCCAGACTTGACTGACATGTCCTGCTAATTCGTCATGACAACTGATGCAACCGTAGTACTCCCTGCAGCATTTGTGTCGGATGGCAATAATATCGAGGTCTGAATGCCAATGAGAACATTGAAGCTTCGGGCTGATGCTCACCCCGTGAACAATTGGGGACCCTTGTGCAGGGGGCATTGTTGGTTGGCTGTGCTGCGGCATTTAGCAACAGGCGACCGCTCTAAATCTTGTCAGAAATGACGGCTCATAGAGATCGGATGATAGGAGGACACGGTGTAGAATGAGAAATGGTCCAGGCTATTGAGGTTCAGTAGCAATTAGGGGATTGGGTCGAGTAGAAAAGGGATAGGTGATTGAAGAGGAGCAGTTTGTCCAGCGATGAAAATTTGGAGCTTAGGGAGTGTTAGTGCTCAGATAGAAAATGCTGCCACTAATATGGCAGATTGTGGTTTTATCTTATCGCGCACTATTATCAACCTAACAGGCTCCGGTGCTGTAGCCGACGATATGCACACGCGAGAGATTTATCAAAGAGAACAAAGATGCTATAAATGGGCGGAGAACTTGATAAAATAATCAGAAGGCAGATTTGGCTTGGATGGGACCCTTTGAAATAAGAACATGCCATTCAGGCACACTGTGCGAACACTCAGTGAGCATTGTTCCATGAACAAAGACCTTGCGCATCATCCAAGATGTTTATCCGGACATTCATTCTAGCATTTATACTTACCAGTATCTAAAACTATTACACTAAACCCAAACGTATATTCGATACATGCGTAGACAAAGCTCGTCTCCCGATCCAATACTTTGATGACCGGGCACTAAAACTCCAAAACTCCAAAGCATCGAAACAGATATCCAAAACACCGCCAGTGAGGCAAACGATGAAGTGGAATCGAGGGCTATCAATGCGACTTACATTCCTGTGGACATTACCGGCAATCTCCAGAAGGAAAATGAAAACTTGACACAGGCTATTGACTGCGACTTTGAAAATACGGCTGCCATTGCCAAGCTTCTATCATTTACCAAGATGATTGAAAAATATCCAGCCATATGCGCTACCCTAAGAACCCGTCTTCCATAACTCGGATGGCCACAATATCGAAGGAGAGCCGTGTGTTTGTCCGCAGCCATAAGTTACTCAAACTTCTAAAGCAACGTCAGGAACATCAACAAGAAAAGTGGACGAAGGCTAGCGGTGGGTTCCGTCGAGATCTCAGCAAGATCACTTATGGTATATGCCATGCTTCTGCTCAGCTCGAAGACCATGCACGAGAAACCAAACTGTTCGGCAGGCCGATGCTCCGACAATTCCAAGAGGTAAGTCTCGCCACGTACGTTCTCTGCCAAGAGAGTCGCAGTGATGCTCAATGACTCGACGAGGTTATCGATCAACTTGGCGTTGGATTATCTGTTATTGATACGGCGGTCCGAAGAGTCAAGGCTCTTCTCGCTATCGTTTTGAGAGAAAGTATGTGATGACCGAAGACGAATTTCATAATACCCGAGGCGGAAATGATAATGATTGGATGGACAACGATTAAGACGTTGGAGGGCGAATGGGGTCTACCCAAGGCAGCCTCAATGTGAGGTTGAACTTGTTTGGGCAAAGCGGAAAAGGATAACGTCTTCCGCGATCCAATCGATGTCATCCTCAGAGGTGGTATCTTGGACCTACCAACGAATTTACGGCAAGGAGCAGGGGTAATGATCTAGTGGTGGGATCGGGTATTGTGACGGAGGACAACAACCGGTAAATAATCATATGTTGAAGCAATTGCACCTATCATCTTACTGATATCCCACAATGCGAATCTGCATGTAAAACTCCACCCTCCATTACGGGCTACCTGTTCCATCGCTACCGAAAAAGAATGTGAAAATGCGCCAATCACCAACAAACAAGGCACACATGATGTGATTTGATGAGGTACGTCATTGGATACGGAGAGCAGAAGCAGGTAGCGTTTTTGTTATCTCTTTGGCGCCTTGATAGCCTATCAGAGCATTTGCCAAGATATGTTGGTGGGAGGTATCGCAACAATCGCCCAGTTGAGTGCTTCGCTCGTAGGCAATGATACGCAAAATGTTCACTTTATGCAATAAAAGACGACCTTTTTGCTCGAATAAGTAAAACATGCATATGGTCAATGGTATCAATGTTAGAAGTCTCTGAGTCTTGGTCGCATATCATACGATAATCCTCTTGTGTTGGTGTTAATCTTTGCTTTGGAGGCGTTGTGAAGGATGGCTGACCCCGCAGATATGAGGCAACTCCACTGCCAGTTCTGAGTTGACGAGCAGAAGAAATATGATGTTGAAGGTAGCGAGTTGCCACACGCCTTGAGTGAGAGATGTCACTGCTAGACTTCCGACGGAATACTGAACAGACTAAATAGTATATCGCCGATTCTTGAGCTACACAGATCACACCAGCAGTCACTAGTGCCATCAAATGCCGAGAGCTTCTAATCTGCATTGTTCAACTCCCATATATCGTCACCTTCTTATCAGATACTATCGTGCTTTAGTTCAACTTTATTCGACTTAGTGACGAGGTAGGACAGAGGTACATGCCCAGGCCATAGCAGGGTCCTTAAGTTTTGCCATTAATACCTGTGACTTCATAGCTACTCTGGAGTCATAAATGCGTCGGCGAGGGTTACACAAAGACCCTTGGCGAAACTTGATCACGTTGCATTATGCGTATTTGCACCCTCTATGCACTACAAGTCACACAGGATGATCGTCTTCAACGATGCACATGGCCGCCACAAGTTTGAGTTAGCAATAAGAACATATAAGCTCTTGGTCTGTTCCTCCAAAGGAGAAAGAACTTGAGTTCGAGCTACTCTGACACCATCATTCCGAGCCCAAAACCAGTCAACTATCATGCCGAGCATTTCGCTTTTTCACGGCCTGGTCTTCTTTGGAGTTGTTGCAAGTTATCCCTACTGCAGAATCATTCAGTACTGTCTGGCACTAACACTTATAGTCTGCATCCTGGATCATTGGTCTTGTCATTTATCGATTGCACTTCCATCCTCTTGCCAAGTTCCCCGGTCCCAAGTTAGCAGCATGCAGTGAGGTACGCCCCTTTAGGATCCTCTTTCCAATCAACGCTAATAATTTAACCAGTTCTGGTACCTACGCACCTGGGCGAGTGGATGCTATGTTCACCATATGAGAGATCTGCACCGCAAGTATGGCGATGTAGTACGAACCGCCTCCAATGAACTCAGCTTCAGGTCTCCAACTGCACTCAAGGACATCTACAACCATGTCTCAAAAGACAGGCCCATATTCTTGAAGAGTGATATCTTCTACACTGCCGACCCGTCAGTCACGCGTCCTGATATCATCTTCACTCGAGATCCCATTGATCATCGGCTTCAGCGACGTTCTCTCTCACATGCCTTCAGCGCCAAAGCTCTTAGAGATAATGAAGAATCTGTGCAGTATCATGTAAACTTACTACTAGAGCGACTTGGTCAGAATGCAGGACCGGGGACCGAAGGAGCGAACATGACAGAAGTCTTCAACTGGCTGACCTTCGATATCATTGGTAAGCCTCATCACAAAAGCTTATAGTCCTCAAAATACTAAATGATCTTACCAGGCGACCTGACCTTTGGTGAATCATTTGACTCCTTGAATCAGTGGAGACCCAGTGAATGGGTGAATTGGCTTCTCGCTTTTATAACATCACTGACACTTCTCCCCTTCATTAACCGCTTCAAAATTCCCATGTCTCTCTTAATGTCTCTGATGCCCAAGGGTTTGAAGGAGAGAGTGGACAGCCATAATAGAGAGACAACAGAAAAGGTCAAGGGCCGAATCGAAATGGGCAACTCTCGTGATCGTGAGGATTTCTTCGCGTACATTCTTCGGAAGGAGAGTGATAACCTGGATCTTGTCCATCTGCGTGAACAAGCCAAAGTACTTATGCTTGCCGGGTCTGAAACGACTGCCAGCCTACTGGCTGCCGCAACATTTTTCCTGCTCAAGAACCCTGATAAGTTGGTGGCCCTTCAGAACGAAGTGCGCTCGGCATTTTCGTCCCGAGATGATATTACGGGAGATGCAGTAGCGCGTCTTCCATATTTGAACGGGGTCATTGAAGAGGGTCTTCGCGTCTTCCCTCCAGTTCCTGTCGGTGCTCCACGCGTCTGCACAGGAGGTACCATTGATGGACACTACGTTCCCAAAGGCGTTGTTGTATCAGTTGATGGCTTCGCTACAACACATGATGAACGGAATTTCACCCGACCAGACGAGTTTCTACCAGAGCGCTGGGTTGGTGAGGGCTTTGGGGATCGGAAAGAGGCTAGTAAGCCTTTCTCTCTGGGCCCTCGAGGCTGTCTCGGTATCAACCTTGCATACCTTGAGGCGAGGATTGCAATGGCGTCTCTGGCTTGGAAGTATGATTGGGAGTTGGTCAATAAGGATCTTGACTGGCTCGCAGACGTTAAGTTGCATGTTCTTTGGGAGAAACCAAAGATGATGGTTCGGTATCATCCACGAGATGAAGTCGTGGCTACTTGAGACATAGGGCGACTTGAACGAAAGGGCAAGTGACAGAAAGTTATTGGAGACTCTCCTCGGGATGAAGCCACGCAATCATCACTCAGCTTCTTCGAAATTCATTGGGTAGCGACGTGGGAGAATGAACATCGACAGGATAATCCATCAGAATGATCACGCTTTATGTAATTTCATAACTCCACTATAGTGTAGATAGTTACTAATTTGTATCCTCCGACTGAAACATCTAATACTAAATTCGTTCGTCTGCCATTCGTGGTGTACCCTACTTCAGCTGATCGGCGATTAATTCAGATCCAGACGACAGAAGGGAAATTTTCTAATGTCACAGGCCTTTTTGGACTAGACAGCCCTGTCAGGGGACCGCACCTCAATTGCTGTTGATGATTGCAGATCTGTCATTGAGAAGAGGAGGCTTCAGAGTTCTTTACCACACAATCTCGAAGCATACTCGTCACATCAGAAAGTGAGGAAAAGATGTGTGATCGTATTACAATATCTTAATTATGCAAAATGGTATCAAAACTCGCTATTTTATCAAAGCACAGCCTTATCGGCCTTGAGTCTCGCAATCACCGTGGACATATCCACATCCTGGATATTCACGCCCTGATCAATAGCAAGGCACGCCGCTGTCGCGGCACCTTGGCCCATGACCATATATGTAGGTTCCATGCGGATAGCAGAGTAAGCGACGTGAGTAGCGCTCATGGTGACGGGGTTGAGGAAGTTGGTAGCATCGGAAGGCTTAGGGAGAAGAGCCTGGAGAGGAATGTTGAAGGGGCCGGGGGTAGCGATGTGGACTTTGCCCTCGTCGCGAATCTCTCCATTGTAGACGATTCGCTCGACCTGGTGCACGTCCAGGGAGTAACAGCCCATGCCGATGCTGTTGTTTGGGCGGGATGGAGGCTTTTGGATGTCGCTTTGGCGCATGGTGTAGACACCGTCCATGCGACGTCCTTCTCGGATGTAGATCTCATAAGGCCAGTTACCGTTCTTGGTATACTCATCCTTTGCATATCCCCATTCATTGACTCTGTCACGAAGAGACTTGGGAATACGGGGATGGTTGGCCATTGCCCAGAAGAAACCTTGGGTGTATGACTTGTGTAGTTGGTAGATCTGCTTGCGTCGTTCATATGACCACAAAGCATAGTTGCCATCGTCATCGTAGTTAGCGCCGATCATATCAGTGCTGACTTGGCTCTGAGCATTAGAGTCAGTCTTGATGTTGGGCATGAGCTGCGATGTGAAAGGGGTTCCTGTGTATCCAGACTCGTAGTAGCGGAAGAGAAGCTCATATCGAGACTCGACGTAGTCAGCGGGCTTGGTGAAAGGAATTCTGTTGTTTGCCTCCTTGGTGAGAGTCATGCGGAAGTTGTATGACTGAAGACGATATTCATCGCTTGTGCCCTTGAGGGAAATAGGGTCCTTGACAACTCGGCCAACACCATCGATGAGACCGCTGCTTGTGTTGCCCTTCTTCTTCCACGGGTCAACTTTGGAGAGCTGGTCAGTACCGCCGGGGCGGAAACCAGCGGCATCTTCGCCGTAGTCCAGAATGCTCTCGCGTCCTGTTCGGTAGGAGATACCGGCTGCCTCCATGAGATCACCCTCGTAGCTAGCGTCGATGAACATCTTGCCCTTGAAGACACTGCCCTTGGTGGTCCTGAATGATGTGATTTGGCCATTCTTCTTGGTGACGCCGCTGCCGGATCGGTCGATAGGTTGGTTGCGGAAGATAGGAACCTTTCCATCCTTCATCCACTTCTCAAGGATGGCCTCAGCAACCTTGGGTTCAAAAGTCCACTGGACCTTGTTGTTGGTATCAATAGCAGGTCCTGGCTGAGCACCAATCTTTCGTGCAATATATCCAGATCGTGTTTCCTGTGTCCATGCGCTGCTCTGCTGATAGTAGGTATAAATCTTGCCATAGAACTCTCTGGCAATGCCACCGATGGAGCTTCCTTTCTTAGAGTCTGTCCAGCCGAGACCAGATGTTGTCAGACCACCCAGCGTGCTACCGGGGAAGACAATAGCAACAGTCTTTTTCATGCGCTTGGTCTGCACAGCAGCTGCTATCGCGGCGACTGTGTTGCCATAGATGACGACATCATACTGGACATCTGCTCTCTCATGGGGAGCGGCTGAAGCAGTTGTCGCAAGGTACGCCACCATGAAAATGGTGAAGAGGAGGATGAAGAGACGGTTCCTCAATAGAGCTGCCATTTTTGTTAACAAGCGCGTATGACCTCGCAGCTTGAAGGTGAAGAGAGGAGATAACGGACGAGAAAGAAAATAAGGTATAAAGGTAAAATGAGTGGCGTATTAGTTTGATGCGCGACAGAGGACGCCAACGACCAAACAGAGGCAAGATTCAGACGACAATGGCTTTATGAGCAGCCAAATTGCCATGCGGTGGCGGGCAGGGGTAGTAGGCTAATCTTGAACACAAAATAAGGTAGCGGCATCTCGTATTTCTAGGAAAATAAAAGAGGCCAATTTGGGGCCAACAGATTTATCCTCCGGGGTCGAGACCATCGGAGTCTGACTGTCACCTTCTGACCGAGAGTGATCTCGCCGTATTCCAGCATACCAGAGGAACAAGAAGTGGCTAGACCGTTCAAAAACAAAAAAACATGTCGTGCGATGGACTTGGCAACAACAAGGGAGAGTTGGGCAGTGCTGTTCAGTGTACTGTAAATGGTGTCCCCGCCCTTACCTCCAAACTATTGGAAGCACTATCGACACTGGACAAAAAGACTAAGGCCTCTAGATAATTGAAGCTAACTTACATTGGCCGAGAAGCTTGAATGGGTGCGCCCAGATTGTCGAGGGCATGTGTGTCTGTGTCTGCGCTTCTAAATCGAGGTCGGACCTTGTAAATTGCCATTCGCGTAGGCGTCGCACAAACGACGGGACAGGCATTTTTGAGGCTGCCAACCCAGGATAGGAAAAGGCCGGACTTCGAGACTCTGAAAGCCAAGAGTTCGGTTAATAATTCAGAGGAGCGCAGAGTGTTAAAGATTTTCGGGCCTTGTTAGAAATGGGCTAGATATGAACCCTTGATTAGCGTCATGGTTCAAGGGTCGTTATGCAAAGAAGAGGGGGGAACGGGTTCCGGACTTTCAACTGTTGCGCGCCACGGGCTGTTTTTATTTTTGTTGTGCTTTGTTTGGCTTTTGGGGCGTCGTATGTGTACTGTTACGGCTAAGGTGCCGTTTTGGCGCTGTTGGTCCTGAATCTGATGCGCAGTTTGCAGGGGGCATGCTAGTGCACACCAGCAAAATCTCGTAAAACTCAATGGCCTCATTTTACTGCTATCTTATCAACAATTCAGGGAGATTCATAAACTCTCATTTAAGCGACGGCATCTCCGTTGATTATTGTTTTTTTTCTCTAATGAACCGCTGAAGCTGTTGGCTCTAGACTAATCGCCGTTCAATAGTCTTGTTCTCACCATTCGCCTCCGAGGCTATCACATCACTAATGTACCTACAGTGTCGATCGCTTACCAACAGCATCCGGCCCGCAACTTCATGATCTCATCTTGACTTTGTGGACCTGGATCTCAAAGCTATGGTCAGCTTACAGGCCTCAGACAGTGCCCACGAGACCCTCTTCGTCAATCACGGCAGCCACGGCATCTGAGTGTCACCCAGCTGGGATTGTCGCTGCTCAATCGATAGCCTCCAATTACAGGGCATTTAGCGCCAAATAGCGCTCATTTGGCGCAGCTGGGTGTGTGGTTCAGGCTAACGTAATAGGGCCCGAGGCGGCACGCGCTCCATCATATCGCCGACGCCACATTTTAGGATTTTCGAATTACAGAACCATGATGAAATGAAGGCCATGCAATTCTCGTGTAGATACGTCGATCAACGCTGAAAACGTTGATCTCAACGTGATGCCTCTTAAACTCTTGTCTATTGATACCGACTCTTCTGGGCAATTGTTCAGCCGCAGCAGGCTTGCACAAAACCGCACAAGGCTAACTGTACCTTTACTTTCCATTTGCATGTTCACTTGTTCCAGGCCAGTCTTTTCCGCTGGCTCATCAAATAGCCTGATTTCTTCCCCCCTGATAGGCCAATGGCTCTTCGACGTGTACAACTCTGGGTGGCCAATTGGAGAAACCGTCACATGTTGGCAGGATCTAGAGCTTGCATTGGCTCTATTCCAAATCCGGCCAAGACCCTCCTGGTGCTTTTGCTCCTGAGAATCTGCACCTGCAAGGCACAGTCTTCAGGGTCAGAATTCCTGCCCGAATTTGATCGGACAGTCGGTGTAACTATCCTGCGGTACGGATAAGCTTGTCAGGGCTGACGGACAATAAACCATCACATACGAGTTTGCGTCTTGGTGGTGTAAGCTTAATAATGTTTACCACTTAAACTTGCATGTCGAGGTCACCTAGTACAACACGTCATTCTTAGTTTGTCCGATATGGACAAGGGAATTATTCGATGTATGTTGCGTAGCATTGTAGGCAGGCGTCCCTTTGTGCATTCAGAGACAAGACATGCAGTAGGAGTGCATGTCAGACTGACCGAAGCGAATCTGCCAAGACTGATACATCAGGAGATGGATTCACAGCCCTACTCCCCAACATTCGGCTGTTTCCTGTTTCAGTAGTATACGTCAGTCACTTCTGTCATAGCCAGAGGATTGGTGCACTGCCATGGTCTCTTCCGGAAAGTGAGTACGGTCAATCCTGTTGACCACGTGCATACCTACAACGTGGCTGTGTACTAGGACAACCTCATATCCGTATTTCCAAGGACGATTAGGTTACGGAATAATTCACCTCGTATATGCACCTTAATCGGGTGGCGGGATAAGCTTAAAAATACTACACTAGCGGTCTCAGTTCATAACGCGGTACATCCTGCTCCTCTGAACAACAAGCTCGCGAGGCAGTAAGACTGATTTCGTAAATAAGCCAGTGCAAGCAGGTTGTTCGTAACCAGTCGAAAAGACCTCGCTTAGACAATTGTCAGGCAAGTTTTACTAGGCCTCTCTCATCCTTAATCCCATAAAACTGGGAGGCTTCGTAGAGTAGCTACTGGGGGTCATATGATAACACGAAGGTTCACAAGCTTTTTCAGTTTGATCTAACAATAACACTATAAATCAATTGGGCCTCGGTTATGCTTTGGTAGTGCATCCGATGATTCCCGAGAGATACTGGTGTTGCTTGTTAGCTAAGGCTTGTGATTTCTGCAGTGTCCGGATGACAGGAGGAACTATATTATGTGTCTTATGAGCACAGTTCAAGTAATGGCACGATTTGTTCTGAAATAAAATATACTCGTTTTTATTACTATTAACCTCCTCTGTCTTTCGTAGATTGTATACTGCCCGCAGTATACACCCTTTCCTGCGTCAATAAAAAAGAATGCAAAGACAGTCAAGATCTCATCATCTTACAAAGATTTTTCTTGGGAGACTAAAACGCACTACCAACTGTAAACGCAAAATCACAGTGTAGTAGAAACTGAACCATTACTGCAATCCGTCATTGATCTCCTCAATCTCGTCGACCGGACCAGGCCACAAATAGTCACCTGGTTCTAAATGGTCAAGGAAATGGATCTGTCCACCAGGTCGCATGAGATCCTTGAAGAAGGAAAGAAAAATTACTGCTAGGCCATCTCCAGCTGGCGTAGGCACGGGAACCCCCGGAATATCCTCCAGATAAGAAACCCAAAATTCCTCACCTGATCGACCGTTACTATGTTTGACATCGTATCTTGCCAGGCATGGCATTCCAACAAGGATGAGCGTCTTCAAATTCAGGTATTCCGACATCCAAGATGCCTGTTGTTCAAGCCAGTCCATGTATTCTCTTCCCAGTTGCCCAGTCAAATCAAGGACGAGCGTCTCAAGATTCTGGAGCAGGTCCCATTCGAGACACAACCCAGCTCCTAGGAGACTATAGCAGTAGTTTGTTAGGTATTCTCGCCATAAAGGCAAATCTGCTTCGTTCCTGATACCAGCTTCAAGCTTCGCCATGATGGCGTTGAAATCCCGGTGGCGAAGGTCTTTGCGTCTTATCACCAAATGTTTGATTCGACTGCACGCAAGTTCTTCATCGCTGGGCGGAGAACGCCGAGTAAGCGCTATCTCGGTCTCAGGCGCTATACCTGCTAACTGTAGCAGATTCTCTGCATCCGTCATAAGCGGGACAGCCTCAAAGACTCGCCGATCCATGAATGAGTACCCAGATGCTTCAAAGCTCAAAAGCTCATACGGAGCACTGTATGGGGGGTGGATATTTCTGTCCAGTGTCAGCATTTGTTCTGCGATATCGTCGTCCAGACCGAGGTCTACAACTACCACGGGGTTGATTCCAATATCTCCCTCCATTTCATCTTCATCTGAAAGATTCAGAGGGAGAACTGGGTTGTTTGGATTTTGAATGGTTCCGAAAATACACCGATGTTGCAGAGGAAGAGCCTCGAGCCTTCCGCGAGAAAAGGTCTGGTCTTCATTTTCTTCGCCATGAGTGTATATGACTGTGGTAATATTTTGTAAACCGTTGCACTGGGAATAGTTACCTAAAATATAGTTCTGTAGACACACTGGAACCTCTTCAGACTCTGTAATGCGATGGGTAGGCTCAGACGGTTCCTGGCAAGCGTCGCATAAGAGGAATTCTTTCGAAAGACGGTTCAGCAGATAGCGTTTGTCTCTTTTAGGCACAAGAATGTCAGGGTCTAGGCGGAGGCGGGGCAAGCTGCTGCACAGAGTATCACATACGTGTTGAGCCATGATGCAGTTTCTGATACGTTTCTGAAGAATGAAAGCTGGACAAAGTAGACAATACAAGACTGATGGATGTGATGAGGTATCAAGAGAGATGCTAGGAATCTGATGAAAGAAAAGAAGCATACTCAAGTTTTGTGGATGAAGGATGGTATATATAGGGAATTTGTAACTAATCCCCCGGCTAATCACTGCCTCGCCTAATGATACGTAGTGTCATTGTACTCAACGTGACGTGATTAACCTGAGGTAAACCACTACACCAAACAACCTGCGAGAATCGTCACTGTGTCGCTTATCACTGTATACTTCCCAAGGTCATTATGACTGCTCTAGTGTAGAAGTCTCTGCCGTTAGTATTTGTTTGTATCTGATACAAAACCAGTTCGTTGGTGTTCAACTCTGACGCGGTTCGGCTTTATCTTCCTACGAACAAGCCTCATGATCTGGTGAATACGGAAAGAACATGAACTCAGAAGCCACCTATTCTAGCACATACGACCATACCCACTGTTGAGAATTCGGGATCCCGTCCGCTCTCCCATAGACAAGCCAGTGAGGGGCGGACTAGTAGTTGGGTCGGTGATGACCAGCGAATACCCGCTGTTGTATGTTTTTTGTTCTTGCGCTAAGATAGAACTAATCTTTTTGTTTATTATTCTAAATGTTTAAGAGTTTTGAGACACTGTTACAATGCGCAATTGGGTTTTGCGTAGTGTTTCTTTGAGTTCTTTGTCTCGAGCTGTTAATGTCTCGCTAGACTGCTCCCCAGCTCTAGAGATGTAGATAAAGAAAGCTCAACTCATGTCACCTCGCGGTTTGTCTTACAGAGGCCCGAAGGTACTGGCCAGCCTTTAATGTATGCGGCCGATTCGATTGTTGTACTATGGGAAAGATGCAAAAAGAAAACGCAAAAAGGAAGGTATAATGGCGGATTCAAACCGCCTACGATGGACGAACAGGGAATCGAACCCTGGACCACTCCCAGATTATTCGGATGAATCATGCTAAGGGAGTATTATACCACTAAACCATTCGCCCGAACTTTGGTGACAGCAAGTTTTCTTGTTAGGCATTACATCGTGAGCACTGTCAGCAGGCAGTAGATAATTACAACCAAATGGCATGCCCGTCCCAGTCGGCCGTTGTCTCGCGGGGTGGACATTTGAGGCTTTTTCAGCCAGTCATGGCTATCCAATGAAGTATCCTTTCTGTCAAAGGCCTCAAATCAGGTTGTCGCAGATGGGCGCCAGCTTCGACTTGTTTGATCCGAACACTGAGACATGAGTCCAAATGCCTGTCAGCCTCAGTGGTGAGCGGGAGTAGTCTTCACATACGGACATAGCGATACGAGTAAGCCGCCTCTGAAGTCATCGCACATTCACTCGTCTGATTGCAGTTATGATTGTCAAGATATGAATCCAACACGAGGAGGTGGAGATTGATGAGGGAACCACGTGATGCACAGGCAGCAATGTCTTTTCTTAGATTCACGCTCCGCTATCTTGTCAGCAATGGCTTTGTAATACTGGCAGCTTATCTCGAGTTCAAATTTACAAACATAATTCAGTTTCAAGTGGCTCAATTCACTCATAGTTGCAATGGTCAATCACGGTGTCTCTCGTGCATGCGAGACGTGCAAAAAGCGCCGCAAAAAGGTACTATCTCATCTGATCCTATTGCATCACGATCTGCTAATTCACCATTAACAGTGCGACGAGAGTCGTCCAGTGAGTACCAAATAGGCATAGTCTTGGAACTTGCAGCAATAACGTTAAGCTTAATAGGCCTGTCTTCGCTGTATAAAGTCTCGCAGGCCATGTCCTGGTTACAAAAACGATGCCTCACTTGTATTCCGACATTATCGGCCCTCTACTCCGCCATTAGAACGATGGCACCCTGGCGCTGACTATATACTTGAATCCACTGCTCTTGATGTATTTCTTGATAATTTAGTGGTTCGGTCTCGTGATCGGAGTCATTCAAGGGGTTTTCTTGATGGCATGCAATATCTGTTGGCAACCTCTGCTCCGCTATCGACTTTGATGGGTGCAGCTAGGATCATCATCCTCTCATCGATTGCAAATCGGTATCGACGAGAGACTATGATGAAAACAGTTCGAAAGCAGTATGGCCAGTTATTAGTTGATTATACCACAACTTTGTCGCAGCAAACTGGAGGTCTATCTGTGCATCACTTCTTCACCGCAGTGCTCTTGGGTCTATTTGAGGTGAGTTTCTTTTCAGCCATCTGTGGCTATTTACTGACATACATCAGCTAATATCAGGCGACAATACTTGTCCTAACAAGCACCTCGTTCACGTTCGAGGGCTGGTTTCAATCTTGAGTAAGGGCATTACATATACAGCATCTGAGTCAAATGTGAGCATATATTCGCCCGGTATTCGCCTCGTCACGAAAGGTGCAATGGTATGTGTCAAAGTTCTTTTCGCAGATAGTTTGATACTTACGCAAAGATGTTAGACTCATCAACAAGGCACTGGAATCCTGTGCCCTCCTCTTGACGATGTTCATCGTCGTTCTCTTGATAGCATCATCGTCAAGATGTCGCCAATGACAACACTTGCGGAAAAGCTTCTCGCGGATCCATCACCTCCAATGATGGATCTTCTGGAATTACAACAAGATTTAATGGCGATCGATGATGAGATCACATACTGGGCTTATGATCGACCATCGAGCTGGAGTCCGGAGGTCGTTGGTCATGTCTGGCAGGACCCATCAATGTCAGAGAACGCTACATTCTACTATTCGGGCCCTGTAGAGAAGTATTTAGACAGTAGGTTGAGGTCTGAACGATTCTTAAGTGGCCCCTAGCTGACACTTCTCCTAGTCTATGTTGCAACTGCTTGGAACTCATGGCGTTCCATACACGTCATCTATCTTGACCATCTCATTCATATTGCCCGCGCCCTCGGACAGCATGATCTTGTTCCTTTATACAAAGACAGGATTGAAGATCTAGCTGCAGGGCTGAAAGTGTCCATCCCATTCCACCTCTCCCACGACATCGAGGCCTATGTCCAGCAAGCAAAGGCCGGGACGCCTCTCATCCAGTCAGACCGGCTAGTGGGAGGCCTTCTCCTGCTCCATCCTCTGTATTCTGTAGCGAGATGTACGGTTGTAGATGAAGCGACCAGGAGGTATATGGCCAGTACTTTGAGATGGATTGGAGATGAGATGGGCATTAGGCATGCGAGTATCTTAGCAGATGGTCTTCAGACTGATATGCGAGGACCTTCCGCGTTGCAGACTTCAAAAGTCTCGTTCATTGATGCGCTCGATGGACATTTCTTGATAACGGCGAGTATGATGTTGGAGCCCAAGCAGGTGCCAAGTGCTATTTGAGCTGGGATATCGATGTTGCTCTATTGGATAGGTCTGCAGGGTGTAGCAAAAGATTGTATTCCCCACTCATGTGTACTAAATATAGACTATAGAATTGATGAGAAACGCAGCATTCCTTTACTAGCAACATGATCATGTCCATCTCGATCTGTGCTCAGACTCACATCCTCCCAGCTGCTCGCAAGCTCAAGCTGCTCCTTGCACTTCTGCTCGATCAGTCGCAAAGCATCGCTTCCAAGAATGACTCTCACAGGTTTCGGCCTCCCAGCGCTGATACCCTCGACCTTGACACAGTCAACAATGCGATCTGCTAACTTGCTGATGTCCCCCGGTACATTAGGTGCGATATCAGAAACAAAAACTCCCATCAGCTCCTCAAAGCCAGGATTGTAAGCGTCAATGGAGGGCTTATATTTCCCAAATCCTTCGACCGATCCTTCCCGGGGCTGACCGAGTTGAGAGGGGAAACCGCCGGGCTCAAATATGATGCAGCGGATGTTGAAGCGTCGGACTTCCTTTGCTAAGCCTTCGACAAACGCGCCAAGTGCGGCTTTAGAAGCTGCATAGTGGGCCAGAAAGGGCAACGGTCCCCATCCAACACCT
Organism: Fusarium beomiforme; assembly: GCA_002980475.2. Classification (NCBI taxonomy): domain Eukaryota; kingdom Fungi; phylum Ascomycota; class Sordariomycetes; order Hypocreales; family Nectriaceae; genus Fusarium; species Fusarium beomiforme. The sequence continues at coordinate 69,757 of PVQB02000518.1, read as the reverse complement.
GCACCGATGAAAGCGACGGTGCCGCTTTGTCGAGCTCTAAAGTATGGCAGGATAGCCTGCGTGACATGCAATGTGCCAAAAAGGTTGACGTCGAAGATGTTTTTGACAAAGTCATCGCTAAAAAATGGTCAGTATTACCCACTTAGAACTAGGATAGGTGACTCACTCAGCTTCCTCGATAGTTTTCGGTGCTGAGATGCCTGCATTGTTCAATAGGACATCGACATGCCCCCATACATCCCAAGCCTTCTTGATTTGTGCGTCAATCTCAGCTCGAAGTGCTGTGACATCAAGATCAAGAAGGTACACGTCGTCAGACTGCAAGTGTTTGAGACGGTCCGTTGCACCGCGACCTGTCGCAATGACCCTGTCACCTCTCGCGGCGATATTCTGTACCACGGCGGCGCCGAGGCCAGAAGTGGTAGCTGTCACTAGCCAGACTTGTTGAGGCATCTTGGATGTTTACTTTCTGGATAAGGGTAGTACTCGACAATTCGCAACAACTGATACTATTTATACTACGAGGAACAGAGATTTTAACTACCCTGGTCGCTCAGCTTGCCGCTCAATCTCTCTCGCTTAGGCAAAAGGCCGCCCCTCTTTGGCAGGTCCATCGATATCAATCAGCCCTGAAGCCGATGAGATGGATCTTGGACCAGTCCACAGAGTGCAAATCGCCGTTTCATTGGGTGAATTGCGATAATTATCGAGACAGCGCAAAGCTAGCTACTTTCGGGAAAAGTGAATTCTCGTTTCCGGGCGCTATTATCTGACAAGCAGTTGACTCAGAATGAAATCCGCCCATCATTGGCCAGCGAAATGACGGAATTACCCATGATTGCGACCCTGATGTGCCATCTTGAACCGCTTTGAGATCTTGCGATGGGACCCTGTCAGCAAGACACTTGAATAAGGAGCATCATGACACATTCTCGGTAGCGCGTATTGATCTAGCCGATGAAGCTAGAGGCCCCAGAGCAAGCAGGCGGTAACTGCCGGTTGGCCACCTCACTGAATGACAAGCAATGAGATTGCGAGGGGACAGCTCCTTTGTTCACGCCAACATCCTGTGATACCGTGAACTTTCAACCTTTCCCTTACAAGCAGTCTCGTAACAAGCAGACTAGTGATTTACTTCGTCATGGAGATTTATCTGACATAAGGGCTTCAAAGAATGCGCTAGACTTTCCAGGTTTGTGTCGTTGACGTCAACACCTCATACCAAGACTTCAGCATACTGAATTTTCATATTAAAATCCATTTACACACCCCTTTTCATACATATCCCAGCAAATGAGATTTTTACGAAGTCCATGCCCTTTGAGGAGCCTTAGTCGATCAACAATGACCGTCACAACAGTTCCTTCGACACATCCCATTGCAAAGCGCGGCCCGCTATCGCAAACAGGTACGGCGGAAATACATAAGTCAAGCGACCTTCAATATCAACGTCGCGAAGCTCATATTCCAAAAGGGTCAAATGAGGAGGAACAGTATTACATCCTTGCACTTTTCACCGATAAGAGACACCATGATGAAATGTCAGCTTTGCGAAAGCAATGGTTCCCATCGCAACTGCTCAAGGTTGGCGCGCATATCACTCTCTTCCACGCGTTGCCTGGCTCAAAACTGTCCGAAGTCAAGGCAAATATCGCAGCCATCACATCTCGGACGTCAAGCTTCCCAATCGGTGTTGGGAGCCAAGATGTTTTTGAAATGGGAAACGGCGTCGGCATCAATCTCCATGCTGGCCAGAAGAGAGCGATGAACATACGGAGTGAATTGAGGAACAAATGGGAGCCTTTTCTCAGCGATCAAGACAGACGAGGGAAGTGGAGAGGCCATTACACGATTATGAACAAACAGGATGATAAGGAAGTGGTGCACAAGTGTCTGGAGTACCTGAAGGATGGCCACGCAGAGAGCAAAGGAAGTGTTGAGGGTCTGAGCCTATGGCTGTATGATAGATGCTGGTGGAAGTTAAATGAGGTTTTTAAGTTCTCGGGATGATCTCAACGGAATAACAGTAGAGATAGACTTCAGAGTGTAAAATTACATGGCGGTTAAAAGAAAGGGAGAGATGATTTGTTAATGTTTCGGGGCCGCTAAGTGGCAAAACAACCCGAGATAACGCGCCTCCGATGTCTCGATATGCGTAAAATCGAGGAAGGTGTTTCTTGTGGTCAAAAAACATGAAATTGACGAGGAAACAAAAACAAATCGACAACGGCAGGATTCGAACCTACGCGTACGAATACAATGCCTATGATGTCTCGTAAGAGATAGCAGGGCATCGCCTTAACCACTCGGCCACGTTGTCTTACCAGCGGGCTTTAATTTTGCGTTTATATAGGCGACCCACGTCATCGCCATAGGGTCGTCCAAGACGCCAGTTTCACTTAATCCTCCGCCCTGAGTAAATTATTTCATGAGGTTTGAGCCCAGCGGGCTTAAGTTCGTTATTCAGCAGTCGGGAAGTCAATCCGCGCCGATGCACGGTTAGAGCTTTTGGCCACATTCTTCTGAAATGAAAAACTTGTTGCAGAACAAAATCGGACAACATGGAAGGGTAAACATAAAATGACAAGCAGACAAAGCTACTGCGCTGCAAAAAAAAAAGAGACCAACAGCGACGTAGCTCAAGAAACAGCGCTACAGCAATGAGAGCATTGACAGTCCTTGGCCTATTGTCGTAGAGATACTATACCTCAATGTTGTATTAATTGACAGGTGCGATTACAGGGTAACAGCAAAAACAGGAAAAAAAAAAAAAAAACTTCAGGTCAAAGCTTATCAGATAAGATCAAAAGTGGCGTGCCAGAGAAGCTTATCTGTTAGCACTAAACATCCGCCATCATACTCAAGAGCGCGTCTTTGCTCTAAAGACAGTGTTACGCCTGGACGAAAAAGAAATATCAATTGATGGGCACAAAAGTCAAAAAAGGGAATTGCCTGTATTCACAGGCGGCTGGAACTCTCCCGCCGGGAATTGAACCCGGGTCTCAAGCGTGACAAGCTTGCATACTGACCACTATACTACGGAAGATGATGACTGTGGGCAGTCACTGTAGTGAGTTCGATGTCACGTGGAGTCGTAGTAATGGCTATGAAGGCTATTTTCCGTGGGCCTTGTTTACTTGTGGATATCGTCGACGCCTCGATGAACTTTGTTGTTTTTGCCAAGCCGCAAATGCGGGCTGTTTCTCGACCGTGTTGTCATTCATCAGCATCGTGAGTCAAATTGACTCGAGCTTGACGAGCAATGCGTCATGCGACCGGTCGTCGCCTGGGTCTACTAGAAATGCCGACCACGGAATATTATGGTTAATTGCCGTGTTTTATCTACATTAATTCCATCGGGCCATCAGATTACAAACTTCACCAGCCTTCGAATTGATGCAACGCTGCGGGGTTTTGCTGTTTCAAACACATGCAGCTTGACGTCTGGCTCACATCTCAGCTCACTGTCGTAAACCCATTGAGCCATTGCTTATTGTTGCACAAGGCTATGCCAACGACCCAAAATATCGACCAATATTGGAAAGATTGTACGTGTTATGCATGACCCCGACCGCCTGATTAATTATGTCCCATTTTTAGGCCTCTTGGTGCGCTGTTACTGCATCGTACGCATAATAAACACAAAAACCTAGCACAGCATGTCCTCCGCCACCGATTTGCGATTCGCTGTATTTGCACCCGGTCCCTGCTTGTGCCACAAATCAGCAGGACTGATCAACAGGACCAGTCCTTGGCTCTTGGGATTGAGATGCACGGTTGATCATCATTTCGGAGGTTGGGAATGGCTCATAAATATATATGCTTAATTCTTCCCACCGTTTCTGAACTTACATTCCAAAGCCATCTCAACTTAATTCCTCTACTCTAATAATTGTGCGAAAATGCCTTTCCTCGCCAGCACATTTACTGCCTTGACGTGCCTTTTGGCCGTCTCGAGCGCTGTACCTACAGCACTACCCCGCGCAAGCAGCGACTGCCCCTCCACTGGAAAACCAGCCCGCCAGGAGCCCTCAGCCCTGTACAGCATTTTCCCCGGCTCTCCCGACGTCGCCAAAAAGTCCGTCGGCTTCAACGTCGCAACCTACAACAACGCGTCTCAAATCGAGCAGCTCCTCGTCTTCACGGGTATTCCCGCCGAGGCTAAGAAGTGCACTCTCGGCTGGGCTCAAGGCGAACAGCCCGAGCGCCTTTTCATCGTCAAGGGTGGAGATGGCTTGACTGAGTTCAAGCAGCTTTCTGGCTTTCCCGGCAAGGCCGTGACTTATAACAGCGCTAAGAAGTTCGATACACTGGGGGAATCTGCCGGTGCCGCTGACTTCACCAACTGGGATGATTTGCCTGCGCAGAGCCATATTGTTGGTAACATTGATTGCAAGAGCACTATCTACCTCAAGGCTGCGCTGCGAAACGCCAATGGCAACACAAAGGTGTTCCTCGAACAGAGCGACAAGAATGGTGTGTACATCGAGTACAGCTGCTAAACGACTCACTCGATGGGGGATTTTATGATCATTTATTTCACTTCTCGATAATACTTGAGGGATATGGGGGGTTATTTGCACGGATTGGATTTCGGCTGGGAGAAAGGCTAGATGACGGCTCGCTGAAGCTCACGACATGTTATGACAAACAAACAATGAGATAGACTTAATTAACGCTCAATCGTCAACAGTTATTCTGTTACGCCAGTATGTGCTTGCTCATGTTCCACCGTTCATTGTTGATGTGAACCTGCCCTCACCTCTGCCCCAGGCGTGATCTGATAAGCAGCGGTTTTTGCCAGCAGTGATCGCGACATGCTTTGACCAGCTATCAACGACCGATAAGTCAGTTCTGATTGACTTCGGCCATAGCTGAAAGTTGTCGCCTCATCGCAAGCTCAGATTTAGCGCAAACCGTATCGTGCATTGCAGGTTCAAATGCTCATTCTCCAGCTTTTGGGGGCACGGACATAAGCCAAGGCCATAAGACTGAACCAGATTTTCAACCGTCATGTCTGGTTTGTTTGCATTCCGCCAGCACCAATTAATTGACGGAACAGTTATGAGACACTCTCTGTTTTTATCACATTGTTTTTTACTTTTTTCCAGCTTGTGCGGAATTGACCAAGGATCATACGATGCCACGAGACCCAAGTGAGTCTGCAAAATGCGAGCGTTACCTAATCGGGTTACAGCGCAGCATCCATTCAGCACAGATATTTGACATTGCAACACTGCAATAGTCAAAACTCAAAAGATGTATATTCTCTTCACCATGATCTCTTACTGCTGGCCATCAACAGACACCTAATTCACTGGCGAAACACCCAATTGCAACCTCCTTTTACCCCCGGTTAATCCCTTAGTCTAGACGGGGAGATCACCTTGGAAGTATCCGAGATTGCCAAGAAACCAGCGGTGGACCAAAAGGGGATAGAAGCGAGATGCTGACCCCACTGATTTTCTCGCTGGAATGTTGCCATTGGTTGTTCTGTTTCTGATTTAGGGGTGACTTTTCTGTTTCTCGCGATTTTAACTCAGGGTCTTGCAAACAACTTTTATCAGCGGAGGACCCTGAATTTGCATACAGGATCAGTCCCCGATTGGACGCTCTGCCCTTTGCTCACGATCCTTTTCCTTTGGTTTGTTGGAGCGAGCAAGTTTTGTTTTCAGGGCATTGTAACAGACAACATGGAAGACCAGATCGTCTTCCATCCTCAGCTCACAAAAGCTGATGCGCTGATCCTCGAAGGTTTGCGCCAAGATATCAAGGATGCAGCATCCTGCAATGCCGAGAACTCAACATCAACACCCACTGGTTCGTACAACCTCCCGCTCATCTCACATACAGCCAATTAACGATTCACAGCTCGCGATGATGATCTGCTTGCCCATCTTCAGGCAATGAACAACCCCAAAGATGCGCACTTTGAACCAAGTGTCACGAGCAACTGGGACATTGATCAGATCAAACTACCGCTCTTCCTGGAGAAGGCTGTGCTGAGACCTTATATTCGACTGGCGAGATCTATTGTGAGGGTTGAGACTGATGTCATTATGCTTACGCATCTGCTTCTGTACTTCTCAACTTCGATTCCCAGTGCCATCTTTTTGTATACCAACTTTACGTGGATTCATGGTATTCTTCACTTTGTTATGCAGTTCTCGTACATGGGCGCGTATACTTTGTTGATGCATCAGCATATTCACATGAGGGGTGTTTTGAACAAGAAGTTGGCTATCTTTGACCATCTGTTTCCTTATGTTCTTGATCCTTTGATGGGTCATACCTGGAACTCTTACTTCTACCATCACGTCAAGCATCATCATGTTGAGGGCAACGGACCCAACGACCTCTCATCGACCATTCGATATCAGCGAGACAGTATTCTTCACTTCCTTCATTACGTCGGCCGATTCTTCTTCCTTGTTTGGGCTGATCTTCCCCTCTACTTCATCCGAAATGGAAAGGTTATGACTGGATTGAAGGCAGGATTCTGGGAGTTTTCCAACTATGCTTTTCTCATCACCATGTTCAACCTGCACAGAAATGCCACAATTTGTGTGTTTCTTTTGCCACTGTTGCTTCTCCGTCTTGGTTTGATGGCGGGTAATTGGGGTCAGCATGCCTTTGTTGACGAGGTTGATCCCGACTCTGATTATCGATCCAGTATTACACTGATCGACGTTGCTGTAAGTTTGAACCCACCCAATCACGACTAATGCGCGTACTGATTATGAACAGAGCAACCGCTTCTGCTACAACGACGGTTATCACACCTCTCATCACCTCAACCCTCTTCGTCACTGGCGCGAACATCCCGTTTCTTTCCAGAAGACGAAGCACACCTACGCATCACAGCACGCTCTCGTCTTTCACGACATTGATTATATGATGGTCACCGTTCGACTGATGATGAAGGACTACAAGACTCTGGCCAAGTGTTTGGTTCCTATGGGCGAGCAGATCGCCATGACGATGGATGAACGAGCGGCTATGTTGGAGAGAAAGACGCGTCGCTTCACAGAGGAAGAGATTCAGCAGAAGTTCAAGAAGCAGTGATGCAGGGGGAATGAGCATACGTTTTGGAAATTCTGAAGTTGAGGTTGAGGAGGCAAATATGCATTGTTGATAGAGAGCTGCATTCAACGGAGTTGGCGGTTGCATATGCCAAGGTGACGGACTAAAAGCATTATCATTCGTTTGGGATTTGACTAGAAAATCAGTAAATAATTGGGCCTGGGATTTCTCCGTTCTCGTTAAACAACTGCTGTCCGAGACTGTGGATCTTGAATCACAGTTCAAGAGTTGGTGTACCAAGAAAATGCTCAACCGCCTCGTCATATTCAACATCAAGTGTTCGAAAGGGCTGGAAACCTGCAGGAGTCTTTGCTCCGTAACTTTTAAAGCATATAATTACTTAGGTAGACTAAGGTTCCTGATTGTTGCATGACTCGGTGTGAATGTGGTGATGTCGTCAAGATTGCTCAACAGAACGTCATCAGACCATCATTGATTTACTCCTATTCTACTAGTCACCTTATAGACAAGATTAGACGAGAGAAATTTTCTTTCCATATGTGTGTTGCTGATCGATATTGTTGCGAGATCAAATAAGCTTATTTCATCAAACTGACCAGCGTCCCGAAATTAGACCGCCACACTCTGATCATGGCAACTTCCAAGTTTACGACACGACGCCCAGAAGCAATAAAGGACACTGCCAGCGATGTGATACGACTTCTAAAGAAAAGAAAAGAAACCATTGGTGTTGCAGAGTCGTTGACGGGCGGTAGCGTTATGGCTGCTCTCACTGCTGTCGAAGGCGCAAGCTCAGTTTGTCGCGGAGGTATCGTCTCTTATAACAACGGCATGAAAGTAAATCTTCTCGGAGTCAGTCAATTTCTCATCACGAAACATGGTGCTGTGAGCGAGCAAGTTGCACAACAGATGGCCGCTGGCGTACGAAGTATCACGACACTTGAGACGCCGACGACATGGGGTCTGAGCACAACGGGTGTCGCAGGGCCGGGACCTGAGGCAGGCAAGGCACCTGGTACTGTAGTCATTGGTATCTCCTGTGCAGGTCAAGATAAGGCTTTTGGGCCGTTTTACTTTGCTGGGGATCGAGATGCTGTCCGACAGGCTACCGTTACCAAGGCTTTGGAACAATTACGGGAACTAATCCGAGATCAAGGGCATAATGGCGAGCAAACATGAGCCATTTCACAAGTAGCTCATAGGTCAAAGCGCGATCATAACTCTACCCGTTCGGTCAAGACGGCCACAAGCCCCAAATTACCAGTCATCTTCAATGCATCCATATATGCCCTCAAGAACTCAGCTCAGCATCCTTGATTAGTCGCAGCTATCGAAAACATGATGCCTTCAAGGATATGGGAGTCGAAAAAGGCCTTCTCTCCCATTATTACATTTTCTCTGTTCTGTTCAGCATCAGCATACTGGACAACCTTCCACTTGATCATCAGCTTGTTCAAAGAGGGCCACTAAGTTTGGTAATGCATCTTAAAGGTTTTTGAACGCTATTTTGTATGGAAGCCAATCGGGAATAGTGTATATTCAATGGAATGGCGTTTTGGTTGACGGGAAGAGTAGTAAGCCGATGCCCGGACTTTGGAAAATCCAAATTGTCCGATGCTTACAGCCTGGAATTAGGAGGACTTAACTTATAGAAGGCTTGGCATTATAAATCGTGATTAATAATAAACTATTTTCCAAAGCTTAGATTCCATACGAAATCCGTTATTCGGGTCTTAATGAATTTGCAGAGCGGATATAAGCGTCCATAATAGTCAATAGGGATGGTGCTATCGGACTTAAGACCATGATCCTCACAGCTTGCGTTGTGAACATTGAGAAGGATTCATGGGCTACGTTACTCAATGACTTGGAAATTGGATGTTGAGTGTACCATTTGAATTGCACATATATGTCCCCTTGTTGTCCGTAGTGAAGTTCTGGTCAATGCATCACCGAGAACAAGATTCCGTTAAGATGCTTTTCAACCTTCTTGTCCACATATGTCTGTCCGTGCTGGCAAACGCACAGCCAACGAGTAAACATGAAGATACACTATCTACAGTGAAAACAAGTTCTGGCATATTCGCCCCTTTCTTTGAGCCATCGCACCCGAACGTTGCCGCATTTCTCGATATCCCCTTCGCAGAGACACCAGTTGGAAACCTCAGATTCGAGCCACCCATCGCAAAGAAATACCCAGGTGATGAAACTGTCCAAGCCACAAATCTCCCAGCCGGATGTATTCAGTATGTGCCTCCCTTGCTCAGAGGCACTGTCGCCACTGGACCCGTCACTGCAGCCAACTTCCAGCGCGGACACTATGGGAATACAACTGAAGACTGTTTGAGGCTCTCTGTTTTCGCCCCCAAGACAACATTTTCCAGAAATAAAACAGCGGAGGCCGAGGGTTTACCTGTCATTATCTGGGTTCACGGAGGAGGCTATATGATTGGAGGCACCAATGTGCCATATCAGCTTTCCCAACCTTGGGTTCAGAGAAGCCAGAAGCATATTGTTGTACAGGTCCAATATCGATTGAACTTACTCGGCCTTCCAAATGCTGCTGGGCTGGCAGAGAAAGGGAAGAACCTGAATCTAGCCCTGCTTGATCAACGCCTGGCTGTTGAATGGGTGCGAGACAACATTGCTCACTTTGGAGGCGATCCCAATCGCATCACGCTCTGGGGCGAAAGTGCAGGCGCATATGCTACAGATGGATATCTTTTTGCTTGGTCTCAGGATCCGATCGTCAAGGGTGTCATAGCCGATTCTGGTAATGCGCTGGCGATCGAGGGAAGTCTAGGCGATGCAAGAAATCACAGTACCTTTTCCATCGCCGCGAAGCATCTAGGGTGCGGCAACCTGTCTCCTGAAAAGGAGCTCAAGTGTATGAGACAAGTGCCTGAGCGCAAGCTTAAGGAGTACCTCCAAGCGGACCCGGGTCGAGGAGGAGCCGCCGATGACGGTCTTGGCTTTTCGTTGATTGTCGATAATGCTACTGTGTTTGCGAATTACACAGAGAGAATCACGCCAGGCTCATCCAAGTTTCCTGCCGAAATTCCTCTGTTGATTGGAACAAACACAAACGAAGGAGCTGCTGTTATTCCCTACAACTTTCCAGGCTACGAAACAGCAACAGAAATACCTGCTAACCTCAGGCCTATCGCGGACGGATTTGGTCTCAATCTGCAATGCACCACTCTCAAAGAGATCCGCCTCAGGTCGCAAGCAGGCGCTAAGACCTACCAGTATCTCTACGCTGGTAACTTTACCAATATTTCACCTCTGCCATGGCTGGGCGCGTATCACACGGCAGAGCTGCCTCTGATCTTCGGTACTCACGACATCGAGGGCCCGTCAACCAAATTCGAGCGTAGGGTTAGCGAGAGAATGCAGAATCTCTATTTCAGGTTTGCTAGCGACCCTGCTCATGGACTGGCGAATGCCGGGTGGCCGGCAGCACGGGCACAATCAGGCAGGTCAAAGCTGGTTGAGTGGGCGGGAAACGGCAAGGTTGAGCAGATCGTCAATGCCAAGAGGTTGATTGATGAATGCACCAAGAGCGGATTTGCAGTCTAATATTGCAACCTGTCCTGATAAATCTGATGTAAGAGCTGGTAAGAGCAGTTCTATCTCATTACTTCTTCATCATGCAATCATGTATTCATGGTCTTTGCTCCTTTGTTTCTTGTTTCCATGTATGGGATTAGAGAGTGAAACACGATATGCTGGAGGGTTTCAACGATACACTAACCTATTGTTCCACCAATAGACGAGTATCAACTGATGTCCATGTACTTTCTCGTCTGTCATTATTCCGTTCTCTAAGACCAGTCTGCTCATCGTCTTGGCATTCTCTGGGCGAGGTCCGAGGGTATCACACCTTCCGTTTACCGAAGTGATCAACAAAGACTGAAGTGGTCAACAAAGACTGAAGTGATCACAAAGACTCGTCGGAGAGTGGCCACCTTGTCTGTTACTTTCACCCTTTTGGAGCGCTCCATCAAGATGTTCGTTCTTCTTTATAAGTAACTGGGCACGAGCTTGACACTTCTATCAGTCTGTTCAACCGGAGGATTTTCTTAAGCATAAAACCAGAGAATAGACTATGTTTAAGGCTAGCAGCCTCAATATTTAGAGTTGTTCCTCACAAAACCCTCCGCTGATTCGGATTCGGTCGCTTGAACATCCTGGCACCTGTGCACAGACAGGGTTCCATCACTAAAGTGTTCTAAGCTATCCCACCCAATCGCAGTCTACATAGATGTTTCGAACAGGTCAAGCGGATGGAGATCCTCCGTATCGTTTTACAAAAGTGGCCATGTGAGCCGATAGTTGAAACCCAGAAATGATAAGGGTCAAGTTGATCCGCGCAAATGATGCAGATTATGGAAGATGATATAATAGCGGTATAGTATAGCATGAGCTGTATGAGCAGTATTTAGAGCTTGAGTACCGGCAACACTTCAGGATTTGCTCATCGTCAAGAAATCTTGTCTTATCAATATTTATCATGCGATTCTCTACTATTTTCACTGCCCTCGTGGCATGCGTTTCCACGACCTCAGCCGCAATCACCTGGTCCCTAGAGAAGGCTTCCAACCCATCAGCCGATCAACAAGACGCCTACAGTCGCATTGAAAATGCCATGCGTCTTGCCGTTACGCGATACAGTCGCTTCTCAAGCGCCAGCAAGACCATCCGCGTCTCGTACGTCCCTGGCGTCCCAACCGCTGACGCCAACTTCAATGGCAGTCTGCGCTTCGGTTCCAACAGATCTTACATGACCGAGCGTACTGCCATGCATGAGATCTCGCACACGCTCGGAATTGGCCAAACTGCTGCTTTTGATAGTAAGTGTGCTGCAAATGATTGGCGCACTGCGACTCCACTGCTTCAGTCCTGGGATGGTGCTGGTGCGCGTATCAACTGTGGTGGAGGACATATTTGGCCATATGGCCTTAATTACGATGACGAGTGGAGTGAGACGAACGCCAATCGACATGTTCAGCTTATCAATGCGATGATAGCTGATGGACTTCAAGGCTAAGGCTCCCTTTTACTGACAAAGTCAAGCGTCTTCAGGTGCTGGGATAGTGGACTTGTTGTTATCACTGAATGACTATTTATGACGATTTATATTCTAAATACCTCTTCGCAAGACATAGACCTTGTTGGAGTAGAGGCAGTTGTGGCTACACGGCTTTATGTATATAGCCGTTTCAACCCTTCAATTCAAAACTTCTTTTGGGAAATCCAAATATAGTTCTTGTCAGTTAATAGTGGGCAGAGCGTTGGCACTGGTCACTCCACCACTGGCACCAACGCCTGGCGTGTTGAGGTCATATTGGATATCGAGGTCTCAAACGAGATTATAAGATAGACTTATAACTCTGAAGGCTTCTCTATAAGCAACATCGGAAAGATGGGAATGCATCCTCTGAAGCTCTGTATTAGATCAGGACAACTGTTTTTGGCTTGATCTAGAGGACCTGTCATTTAGCACTGCACCTAGGGCTATCTTCACTGAGGAGCCATTTCTATACTTCAAGAAAGTAATGAGAAGAGTGGAAGTACTGGAAGCCCAACAGAAATCACTGGAACTTACTTAGATTGGAAAACAAAACTCACACGATGAGGTTTGTGATCTGAAGGTGCAGTAGCCCCGATTCTGGCGACTCGAAGAACAGCTAAGATATCCATTAGAAGTATATAAGAATTAAGTTTTTCAAAGATTGCTCGAAAATGGGAATTTATATCCATTTCACGGGCAATCGAACAGTGAAACAAAAACCACTAGTCTGAACATGTAGTTGATGGGGTTGCTGCCGAGCTTGACTCGTTCTATATCTAGTTCGCATATTTATCTGGCTGGTCTTTAGGGATCCTTTGGCTGGCTTATTGAGACGTACAGCCGCGACGGACTTAATCAAACCCTCCATAAGGAGATGCCAAAACTGCCTTGATATCTGCGTGGCAGACTGATAGGCTACCGGCAGTTTAGATTTGAGAGGATCGGCGTACCCACCGACGAACCCGAGTACGGGCCACGGGCCAACCTATCTCCACCCACAAAGCGTTCATGGCGTTCTCAAAAGCAAGCACGGGTAACTGCGACAAAAGCACAATGCATCAAGTTAACCAAGTGCTTCGCCGAGTCTGCATGAACCAGAATTTACCAGGGCGTGATCTTGGTAATCTCGGCGATCAGTGTGAGTCTTGGCATTGGGGAATGCCCGACGCTACTCCGCCCCGATTGGGCAACTACACTTTAGCCTTAAACAAAGTACGATTCTGACTTCTCCATGCCCCAGATCCTCAAGTTTATTTCATCTGTTCTGTGCCGGTTTTCCGTACTATTGAATAAAACCCAGGCGTTCGGCGCCGTTAAATCTGGGGTTCGGCTTCGGCCACCGAATCCGAGACCACCAACCCCGCGAATACGATGCAGATCCTGCCATGGATTGGGTTTGTCAATGCGGGGATATATATTTCCTTCCGGCTGGACACCGCGAGATGAGAATACAACGCTCCCTCGCCTCGCTTAATTTTCTATTTCTTGGCCCTTCTCCTCCTTTGCCAGAGTTTTCACTATTGTCTTGCCAAGGACCTCAGAGGTGCCTGGGAGAAGATGGCGGCGCGAAACGACTTTGATAGCAATCCCGCAATGGCTGGTGATGAAAAGGTACCTCTCCTGCCTTCTCCAACACCGCCTCCAACTGACCGCCCTAGCAGCACTCCGATTCTCGGCTTGAGAGCACTACGGCCATTGACCCAGCTCTCGAGAAACAAGTTGTGCGTAAGCAAGATGTTCGCATCATTCCCTTGGCTGCTGGAATTTACTTGCTCTGTTATCTGGACCGTTCCAACATCGGCAACGCCAAGGTGCTCAACCATACAACCGGTCATGATCTTCTCACAGAAACCCACATGACCAGCTATGAGTTTACTATTGCTCTCATGGTATTCCTCATTGCGTATGCTCTGTTTGAGGTTCCGTCGAATTACTTCCTCAAGAAGATGAAGCCGAGTAGATGGATTGCGTTCCTCATGTTTGCTTGGGGTACAATCACGATCTGTCTCGGCGCTGCTCATAGTTATGCCGTGGTCACGGTCCTTCGATTCCTGCTGGGTGTTTTCGAAGCTGGCCTGTTTCCTGGTCTGGTGTACTATCTTACTTTCTGGTACAAACCCGAAGAACGATCCGTTCGAGTTGCAACCATCTTGGCCTCAGCTACTTTGGCCGGAGCTTTTGGTGGCGCTATTGCATACGGCGTGGGTCATATGAACCAGGTCCATGGGCTCTCCGGCTGGCGATGGCTCTTCATTCTCGAGGGCATCCCTTCCGTGATCTCATCCGCGTTCGTATGGTTCGGACTCCCTGATTTCCCGGAATCGGCCAGTTGGCTCTCTGCTGAAGAAAAAGACGTTGCAGCATACCGACTCTCTGAGCAAGGATCGCACGGTGATAGCAAGTCCATGACGTGGGAGGATGCTAAGTCAACATTGCTGGAGTGGCGACTCTGGTGCCATTACCTGGTAAGTGCTGTTCTTCTCTAGCAGCGAAGCATGTCTGCTAATAGCTTCAAGATTTACTTTGGCATTTCAGCCCCATTTTCGAGTTTGTCGCTCTTCACGCCTTCGATCACAGCTGGTCTAGGAGTATGTAGATTTCTTATTATGCCCTTGGACACTTACTAACAGCCTATAGTTCGCGGATCTCAGAGCTCAGTTGATGACAGTGCCTCCATATGCAGCTGCCTATGTTGTCACACTACTTGTTTCGTGGTCGGCAGATCGTAACAATGCGTAAGTAATAGCTAGTCTTTTTTGGCAACATTTACTGACATCTTCCCAGCCGCGCCCTACATTCTGCAGTATTCTCCTTGATCGGTGCCGTGGGTTTCATTGCCTCGGCAACCCTTCCTGCAGATTCGTATAGCGTAAGTCCATCCAGATCCTTATACACACAAGCCCACTGACAGTCAGCCCAAAGCCTCGATACGGTTGCCTCATCGTGGCAGCGTGTGGATCCTTCGCCTGTATCCCGCCTCTCCTAGGATGGTTGTCGTCGAACCTTCACTCCACAGCTGCCATCGGCTTGGCCATTGCACTCAACATTTCCATGGGAGCTCCTGGACAAATTGTTGGAGTCTGGATCTATAAGGCAGATGAAGCTAAGAAGGGCTATCCTACAGGGCACTGGGTAAATGCTGGCCTGCTTTTGTTTGTAAGCGTTGGTTGCATTGGCATGCATGGATATTATGTCTGGAGGAACAGACGTGCTGCTGGTACTGACCAGCCGCGCTTCAAGTACTAAAGGGCAAGATGCGAAAGGAATGTTTGTCGTCGGTTCGAACAACAGAGAATGACTGGGCTGAAGGTTGACGAACCTTAGCTTTCGTGGCTTGATGTCCATAATATTATGCAGCAAGTTGCGGGGCTTGAACGGAACCTCAATGCTTCAATGCTTCAAGCTCTTTTGACACATAAAGGGCTTACACGTGTACGCCATAAGTGTCATCACCAGAATCACCACGAAGAACTTTGTTCCCTTACACTCCAAGCTGCAGTAGGACGGCCAGAAATATAATTGATGCCAGTCTGACCCTCGTACCGCTGAAGACCAAGCCGATCTAGCGAGGGATAGATGATCCAACAGCATCCAACATCTCAGCCAAACGCAATGAGCCCTGGTAAACCTTCTTTTCCCCTCTAGCATTTTCACCGGAGTGTTCTCGATTCCAGTCCAAGATGACTGAGACAACACCTTCGAGTGAAGTAAGACCTTTGTATCCGAGTCCACCCTCGTGGACAGGTTTTCTGGCCTCAGCGTCAGATGCTACCAAGTGAGTACATATAGTGATGAGACCAGGTTGAAGTGTACGAAGATCACCTTTGACCTCTGGCAGTAGCCCTTTGAGGAATGAAAAGCGATATGGGAGGACAATGCACCATTCAACCAGGTGTGACATGAGTAGAATAACTATTGGTGGCACTAGAACATTTTGAAAGGAATGTACTGATAGAGTTTCTACGGCAGTGTATATGTCTCCAAAAGTGATAGGCGGGCCTTCGTCTGTGACCACAAAAGGCTTACCGGCTTGAGGGCAATGGGCTTTCGCTAAAGCAGCTTCATGATATAAATGTGCGACGGCCACGTTTGCGCCATGAACGAAATTCTGCACAATATGCGGGATCCAACTACATGCTCATTAGAACTGCCTTGAGAATATTTCCGGTGATACTCACGTCTGGTTGACCTCTTTAGCCAGAAGACTGCCAATGACGTTATCTGAAGGATGTCCATAGATCCCATTTCCAGGTCGGATACATCCTGTTCGGAAAGACTGTTCATTCTCAGCGCATACAAGTCTTTCTGCAATGGCCTTAGAAAAAGCATAGTTTGCAAAGTAGTCTTCGTGTTCGCGTAATGGTCTATTGAAATCTTGTGTATCCATTACCTGCCAATAGTGCTTCGGCTCTGCCCATGGTGCAACAAAGGCTTCGACGGGACGAACAGAAATCGAGGCTGATGAGGTTGAGCTGAAAATATCGGCACCCACTGCGCGAGAAGCAGCTAAGACATTCCTGGTTCCTTGGACGTTGATTGCTTCGATGCCCTTGTAAAGATGTTTTGACCTCGCTCCGGGTATCATGATAGCAGCGGTATGAAAAACAGTGAGCGGTAGAGACGCTATCGTCGGATCCCAAGACTTGGAAAAAGCTTGAACGACGGCAGCTTTGGAAGCAATGTCGGTCTGCACAAAGTCGACTTGTGCAGCCAGCCCTTTCCGCAGATCATCTCGTTCAGGTTCCCGAACATCCACAATTCGGATACACTTTGGTGGTGTTCCACGAGCCAACAACTGGAGAACTATGTATCCACCTACGAGCCCTAACACGTAGATCAGCATTAACCAACACTTTATGCACTTCCTAGTGACAAGACCTACCGTTACCTCCAGTGACAATGTATCTTCTGTCTAGCTTGGGAGGTAGGCGCCCATTTAAGCCAACTGGGGATTTCTTGAGGGCTTCGTAGGTTTGTCTCAGCCATTCAGGAGTCCAGGGCTTCCCTCGCAGTTGTCCAACCTCACGAGGCGTCTCTTTCAGAAGACGGTTAATGTGCCAAAGGTAGAGGACAAGAGCCACAAAAAAACCGCTTAGACAAACAGGCACCAGGAGGAGTTGGGCAGCCATTTCATTTCAATTGACGCCGTTGAAGTTCCCAGGAATGTGTCTGTAGAGAAACACTATCACGAGTCAAGAAACCCCTCTTGGTAGAAGATCTTCTATAACAAGAGGCGTTTCAACCTCAAGGACTGTCAATTAATTGGAAGATGCTTTTCGTGGGCTGAAACACGGCACGACAACCCCTAATTTCTCCGACTTAGTTGCTGAGTCATTAGCTGCCCAGGGGAGAACTGGCTGATCTAGCCTGATCGGTTCAATGTTACTGGAAGGGCTCAAATAGTACGACAAGATCAACGAGATTACATCCGATTGATTTCATCGTGATATCAACCTTATGAAGAGATATTCCCGAAACTGCTGCATGATACTTCCCCAACCCTAAGTTGTGATCAACCAACCATTCGACCAGGACTAATTTTGTACCGAGATATGTTCAAGTTTCTTTCCAATGGCAAGAATCAAAAATGCAACGGCCCCTTGAATAGACATAACACGAAGTAGTACAGCAGGTACAAGGAAAAAATAGCGAGGAAATATGTTAATACGGGTCCTGAGCGGTATGAGAAATTGACCTGGCAATCTTCGAAAGGACTGATGCCTGAGGCGGCGGTTGACCCCTTTCGTGTCGATGATAACCAAAATACCGATCTGTCTAGCCGCCTCATCCTTGACAGAAGGGTCTTAGCGCAAAAAAAGATAGCGATGAACATGGCAACTATGATATTCAGTAGCGGTCCGGGGATACTGTCAGAAATGTTGATGACGCGCACCAAGCCCAGCAGCCTTTGGAATACTGCCCAAGATCCAAATCACTCTGTTCCTCCTTTCATTTCGAGACCGTGTTTCATGAGTTTGTGAGACTGCACCGATATTTCACCTTTTCATGTCCACTCTCCGACTCTCATTCGACCTACTCAATGGCTAGCAACAGAGGCCATGATTCATGAGTGAAGAGTCATGTGACATTCTAGAAGAACCAAAAAACCCTCACCAAACTGTCACTCATGTGACGCCATCGATTCGTTCCACTTTCTGGATGCGCTGTATCAACTCGATGCCTGTACTGGTTCATTACGTGGCCTGACAGCTAAGCCGAAGCGGGTCGTGCTCGCGTGACGAACTGGAACAGAGCATTAGGGTCATATGAAGGCTTGATCATACCGTCCAGAGACAAACAGAAGCAAAACGTTTCTGTACATCTAAGGACTCATGATGTAAAAAAGTCGGAGTGTCTCCGGCTCACCATGACAGTGACATTCTTAAGTGGATGCAACTAAGAGCTTGAGGGTTAAGTGCCTATTTAGGATACCTACCGGGACACTGTGGCAGGAATAAGAGTTCTTGAAACACATTAATCTCATCCCGAATTACTGATTAGTGAAAGTGGCATTGTTTGGTGCAAGAAAAGCCGGGCTTTCGTTTGGTGACAGAAGCCTTGAAACCAACACAAAAGTGCATAATCTTTTCTTTCACCCTCTAATCTGACGTCAGAATGACGTTTATCTAGCTGTCAAGCCGGCTTCCAACCAATACCATCCCCAGGAGAGCTCCGCCATGTTTGATTGGTAGGGTAGCCCAACAACCCACAGCACATCACCGTTATTAGCTTTAATACTGATGCAGTGGGCTCATTAACTCCTTTCTAGCGTCGAGGGCTGAATCCTCTTCTGCCCACCGAATCCCAAAGTCCAGACCGTCAATTCTGTTTACCGAAATATCCAACCCCATGCGTCTCACTATGTGCCGTGAAGATTACATGACCAACTCCAGCTGAAAGGGTCGTCGGTAATGGATCCCCAGGAAACCAGGAGGCTGGTTCCGATCCTACCCGCTCAGCAGGTTTCCGGCTATGTCTATGGAGAGGACCATTCGCCTGGGCCTTCGTCACCGCCGCACAGACTTAGAAAGAGGGTCTTGGTCGCCGTGGCGTGTGAAGGATGCAGGCGCAAAAAAGCAAAGGTAAGAAATTGTTGCCTCGAGAGGGACGTTCAAGACGATATTAACAACTTCGTGCAGTGTGACGGCAGGAAACCAACTTGCAGCCGATGCTTCTCCAAAAATGAGTCATGCTCCTACGAAAGCCCTGTAGTCCCCGTTGTTGTGCAGAAGAGATACGATTCGTTGCTAGTCGAAAACCAGCAATACCGAGAGCTATTTGACGCGATTCGGACGAAGCCAGAATGCGAGGCCCAGGAGATATTCAACCATTTGAGACTTACGGATCAGCCACTCAGTGTTCTTGAGTGGTTCAGACAGGCCGAAGTACTTCTACCGAAACATGCAACAAGTACATGGGATTGTGATCCCATCGTGGCCGATTTTGATCAGAAAATCTTCAAGTCATGCACCATACAAGTCCCTGCCAAACCGTGGACCTCAGTTGCCGGTGATGGAATCATATCGGAGCTAATTACAGATTTCTTTACCTGGGATAACTCATACATGTTTCCTGTACTCGACAGAAGTACTTTCGTGGATGAGATGAGAGCAGGTGAGCCCTCAGAAGCAGAATGGTGTTCTGGCCTACTGGTGAACGCTATCTGCGCCAAGAGATGTGTAAGTCAAGTACCCTCCTCCTAGTACCTATACTAAGAAACTGTAGCTGATGGTTGAACGAGCAAAACAATTCGGTGCGATGACAGGTCAGAACCTCTCGGAACGCTTTCTTGCCGAATCGAAAAGTCATTTTGAATACGAGAAAGGCCGAGTATCAGTGCCAACTGTTCAAGGACTTCTCCTCATATATCTTACCATGACAGCCATGGGGAAAGATAGAGCTGGTCAGATGTATCGCCTTGCCGCTCTCGACATGCTGAAGCAACTTCGACTGGAAGCCCGGTATAAGGCAGCCAAGAACAGTGTTCCGCCTCAAACACATGAGATGATGTTAATATCGAAGACGCTTTGGGGAATATTCTTACTAGAGAGGTGGGAGAGAGCTAATCCAATCCTGAGACGTTGTATTGACTGGGAGAGTTTAGCCGGATAGCGTATTTCTATGACAGGCCTTCTACTATACCGCCGCCTTATGTACCCAAACCCTTCCTCTCTATCCTTACATTCACTCATCAAGGGAACCTTGACGTTCTGGATAGACCATGGAAAGATGGGTCTGGTCTTGTTCCACGAGCTCCTGGAGTGTTGGCAGTGGCATGTTCTCTGGCTGAGCTTCTATATGAGACAATGCAGTATTTCACGACATCCAAAGCCCGGCATGGAAGTGAGGAGGATATACACAATAGAAGGCTTTTCTATTCGCGGCTCAAGCAGCTGAGACACAATATGCCGCATCAGTTGATCCTGGAGAACAACTTAACGCCTGTCACATGTTTCTTGAGGTAGGAAACTACGCATCTGAACTATTCTTTGCTAATACATCCACAGGATGGATGAGAACTTAATCGGGTATACACTTCTGCAAGATTTATCTGCCGAACTACCTTTTGGTGTTCCCTATAACTCCACAGTCAGGGACCTCTCCATACAACACTGTCGGCATGACACCGAGATTATCGATGCATACATACGGAAATGGCCTACCAACCTGATGATAGCACATCAACTGTACTTATCGATGCAAACACTGGTTCCCATACTCGATGATGCCACGGCACAAAGTATTTGTACATGGAATTGTAAAATGGTGCAAATGTCTTCTTGCAACCTGAAGATTAGTGGCATTCTGCTACAAGCGAGTCAGGCCTTTGTTTGGGTGATGGACAAGTCCATTCCAGAACCTGCGCGGCAATATCTTGACGGATGGACACAAGAAACAGTGGAAAAGGATATACCGATTAGCTTTTCCTTGCCGCAGAGAGAGGAAGTTAAGGTAATCCTGGCGTCTGATAGAGCTGATAAAGAATGCTCCATATGGAATTTGGGCAGCTTGATTGAGCGATGGGCGATGCTGTCCATGGAAGAAACACAGCCATCGACGTGACCAAGGGCAATCGAGAAGTACTATTTATCAATATGAAAGAGTTGCGTTTCGGCTGTATCAATGGTATTCAATATTTGCCCTTGACACCGCGTTGCTCTTTCATCCCCATTCGAACCATGATATCTCGAGTCAATATCGATGCCAAATGTTACAAAAACTACGAGAATGCATGATTCTTGGCATGTCCCTCGTATTCGATGGCGATATTGTTTGGTGGGGTCACGGGATGTTGAGGATTCGTGATCGCTTTCTAGAGGCTCAGTCGCAGCACGTGAACAGCATATCAGATGATCTCATCTGCATCAATGAGTTCCATGAGCCGGCCTCGCATATTTCGTGTCAGATATTGTTATATATAGTCCTCGATTCCGATAATGGTGAATCTCGGCGCCGAAAGCTAAGCAATGAGTGGATTTCGGTGTCTTGGCCTAGAGGGTCGTCTTACGCGTCCTCAAGGTCATGCCAAGTGCATCACCAGCCACAGGCATATGCTCGCCATGACAAACATGATTCGGCGATTCCGAAGCAAGGTGGCTCAGCCCCGGGGGCACTGGGCACATGTCCGAACGCCGAGCCACAGCATGCCGATGCATCCGGCTGCCAAGTGACCGGGAGTGCCGACACCCGCGCCGCAAACATGTTGGTTCGGGCAACTGCGCCACCTTTGCCTAGAGTGAGATCACATCAGCCAAGAGCAGTAAATCTTGTTGGAGCTGAATGGCTTGATGACGACAGTGTCTACTTAAGTAGAGCTTGACCCCTCACTTTACATCACTTTCTAAGCTAGAATTACAGTACAACATCAAAAACACCCATATACAACACAATCGACATGTCAGCTCAAGATTACTACAGTGGTGGAGGAGGTGGCTACGGCCAGCAACAACAGCAAGGTGGATATGGACAACAAGGTTATGGCCAACAACAACAGGGTTATCCTCAGCAGGTAAGCCATCTACCAAGCTCCGAGCTCAAGCTCCCCATTGCTAACAGAGCTTCAACAGCCACAATACTCTCAAGGATCCAACTACGGCTCCCAACAACCCAACTATGACAACCGTGATCAATCCTACGGTCAACACCACCAAGGTGGACAGTACGGCGGGCCCAACCAATATCCCGATGGTGCAGGAGGTCCCGGCGGTCCGGGTGGCCCGGGAGGACCGGATGGAGAACGAGGACTGGGTGCTACACTTGCAGGAGGAGGTGCAGCCGGCTGGGCCGCTCACACAGCTGGAAGCGGACTTCTCGGCAGTCTAGCCAGCGCTGCTGCTGGTGCCATCGGCGCAAACTTCCTCGAGCACAAGTTCAAGAAGCACAAGAAGGAGAAGAACAGGAAGCATCACCGCGACGGACGTCCTCGTGCTTTCACTGGCGACTCGACTAGCAGCAGCGACTCCGACTCTGGTGATGAGCGACGTCGACGAAAGGATGATGATCTAGCTTATGGAAAGTCCTACGATAAGCATGGGCATGGAGGAAGCCATCATGGAGGCTCCAGCTCATACGGTGACGGTGGTTATGATGGCCGAGACCAGGGCTACGGCGGTGGTCAGAACTATGGAGGTTCGAATTACGGCGGCCAAGGCTACGGAGGCCAGGGCGGTTATGGTCAACAGGGTTACGGTGGCACTCGATATTAAGCCCTTTGCAACGAAGTCATCGAAGAATGAGACATGATCTTTTGTTAATTGATACAGGCGGGAAGGATCTTCAGGTTTCACGTTAGACACGAATATATATACCCTGCGATACTCATCTTGACTCTCCTTGTGGATTGCACAATGTATGGGACAAGTGATGCACGTATTTGCTGGCGCTAATATCTAAATATTGTCATGGAAGGTTTGAGAAATGTCACGGCGCATTTCGACTCAGCCCCAATCGTGGTGAGCATGCTCTCCCTGCATATGCAGGTCACGAACCCAACCCCACTAAACGATCCCTTGATCTGTGCGGTTGACACGAGAAGCTAGGACACGCAGTTAGCGAAGGCTCGAAAATGGGACTGATCCGAGAGGCTATATGGCGCTATCATACCTTTATAATTTTTGTCGCCATAGGCGCCCTTCATTCATGCAGCGATCGCTTCATATGCGTTGTCTGCCATGTTGGATCATCATCCACGGTGATAATTGAGAAGCCTCTCTGTTCCCAAAAGTCAATCGCATTTGGTAAAAATGGATGAGTATGCAAATACAGCTGCTTTACGCCAGCCTGTTGGGCTGTTTCAAGTAGTCTATTGAAGAGCTTCGTCGCTAGTCCTCCGCGACGCCATTCTGTTTCAACGTATAATCTGACTATCTCGACAACATTCTCAGGCTCAAGAGTAACATGTGCAAAGCGGTTGTCGTAAGCCACATATCCAATGGTAGCTATCAGGCGACCCTCGGCATAGGCTGTAAGAAACGCACCCTGGGGGTGATCGAGATATCCGCTCTGGAAAGTGTCGAGTTCCTTTTGCGCCATCTGCTCTCTGTATGATTGGTCGAGGAACGGGAACATGTCCGCTCGGGCCTTTGTTATGAGGTCCACGATAGTGGGGATCTCAACAGGTGTTGCTGGTTGAATGGTGATGTTGGCCATGTCGTGTTCTTTGTGACGAGTTAATCGCTGATGATGGCACATTAATTGCAGCACTAAAACGGTCGGCTGGATAAGCTGGAAGTCAAGCCAAAATTTGCCTCAACAACCCCACATCAAACCTAATCATGCTCATGAAAAAGAAGCTTATTATTCATCTAATCTCGCTAAAGGCAATCCCTCTTGTCAATCTCTAGCTCCACAATTGTCGTGTGCCGAGAGTTCTTGTTTTGATCTTCGTAAGCATTGCCTGCTTTTTGGGTGGCCTGATTTAGGTCGAGCTCACGCTGGGCGTCACGAAATCTGTCCCATTCGTGCGCTTCTGAAGTTGGGTTACACAGCGTCCATCCTCCTACGCCAATAATACACTGACTGGTGTTAGGCATCAACTCTCCTATCAAGTTTCACTCCTTTCAAGTTCGTTGAGAATCTTATCAAATTTTCGTAGTATGAATTATTGTCCATTCGTTGTATCCTGCAGAAGGTTTACATTCTTCGCATAGCTTTTTAGTAGTTTCGGGATTCTAATTCTATAACTGTATCATATCATTATCATTTGCTTTTTCTCAAACTCGCATGAGTTGTCTGTCCAAGCGTCAGGCTCGGCGTTTTCAGCTCTTGGCTGGCAATAACCCTGGGAAAGATCAGCAGCCGGTCAGCGAAAAAAGTGACAGGCCAGTAAAACAGCCAGTGATGGTGCTTCAACCCAGAGCCTGCTTTTTCAGCCGCTGCGAGGAACTCAATGTTCAGCGCCCCTCGACAACCAACTGCATATGCACACAGGGTTTCTGCTATGTATACTTTTACAATGAGAGTACCTAATAATGGAATCTTGTCACCTTCAAGGGACACACAGCTCCTCGAACTTCTTGTAACGACTACCTTTCTTGTTCATTTTATGAAGCAGCTTCAGCTCTCATACGCCTGTAGATATGCGCACCTGGACCTTACTTCGTCTTTCATTTACGCTCTTGCTACTGCTGGCTGGAGAGACACTCGCTGACAATGAGGATACCGATTTCCTCATGAATGTCTTCTCCGACCTTGGTCCGTAAGTCTATCACTATTGATTATCTTCCTTTTATATATATACTGGTACTGAATCGGAGAGCTGACACGTTATTTGAGGGTCCTTGCTCTTTTCGGCGAGCAATTCGCTCGTCAATTCCTTAGTGAAACCTTCACCTGGTACGACCATGTAATTTTCGCATGCGTTCCTCTCGGCATTATGACCGCAATCTCGGGGGCAATTCGTGTTGAAGGGCATCGATTTCTGAAGGCCTTCATCGGTCGAGCTCGCGAGAATAGGGCAGCTGTTGAGATTGAGTACATGTCATCGACTTCTGCTGAAGTTGGCGAGTTGTACAATGGAAGTGGCATTGTAAGAACTATGGGTCAATCGAAGATTGCTCAACTCATTATTTTCCCGGAGGAATTCGAGAAGAAAGAGAAGAGTGTGAGGAGACTCTATGGTATCCATAATTTGGAATCAGCTATAGAGGGAAACTCCAAAGTTATCCATAAAGAAGGCAAGTTATCAATATTATTCAAGAGCAAGCTAATACTTACTGTCTCTTCGAAGACTATCAGGATGACCTTGATATTGGCCTCCTACATTGGCTTGATCGACTCAAATGTCAACTTATACCTCGGGGCTCTAGCCCAGGTAACATGGAACGTGGACCAGACGTCACATCTACAGGAGCTGAGGTAGGAATCGACGGATCGACAGAGAGTAACAGCGACTCGCCCGATTATTGGGAGTCCCTCAAATATCCCAATCTTCAACTGAACATTGCGAACAAGACAATTTCATCTCGGAAACGGAGTATCGGGCTCCGTTTGGCTGCCCTAATGGCATTGGTCTTGCAAGCTTCTCTCTTGGTTATCGCTGGTGTCGTAGCTTATATTATTGAAGGGTTTGAACGTCAGCCTTGGGGCCTGCCATGCTACATCGGAGGATCTATTTTGTTGTCCGTAGGGATGCTTGCTTGCTCTGTTGCGATCGAGAAGAGCACAAAGGAATACAAATGGATTCCAGGGGAAGCACAATCGAGGAACTCGGAAGAGTCGTCAACATTAAGGAAAATCTCGCAAGGCACCAAACGACAGATGCACTTACTATGGGTACAGCCCGCGCAACGAGTTAGCGACCAAGAGTTCGATTCTTATATCCTATTGGCAAAGAATAAGGAATTCATTTCAACCTCAAGCCGGAGAGAAGATGTTTCCCTGCAGAAGACAGACCGCCGAGGCAAGAGTGCAATTCAGATTTCTTCAGACACCTTGAGTGGCACAGCAAGCAGCAGATTAGGACTCAGAAAAACCTCAACAGTCAAAGTGAGTAACGCTGGTGAAGCCTCCACGTGGTACTCAGACTTATTGGCACCTACCGCGATCTTCGCCGGTGGCGCGGGATTCACTGTTCAATTCATTGGCCTGCGAGGGCTTCCGTGGCCCTGTGCTCTTGCTCATCTTGGGGCCATCGTTATAATGGCCATGATAAGGGCTCTCATTCGGTGGCGACTTGGAGAGCGTCCAATAACCGATACTGCACCTCGAGGATATGAACTTGATTTCCTTGCCATTCAACTCATCGACCCCAAGTCCGATATACTCAATTCCACGAGGGCGGATTCCAGAAAAAAGCACGAGATTTTGTCGTGGAGAGTTGAGACTGCTAAGCAGGGTGAACAGGCTGACTACCCCTTCGATTTCCCCGGTTGCCGTAGTCTGGACAAGAACCACAATGTCAGCTCTAATGAACTCAGCGATATTCAACATATTGTGCACGTTAGAAAACGCCTAGGTGATCTCTGTCAATGGCAGGAGAAAAAGGCTTTCAAGCCAGCCCTTGCACTTGTTCGTTCCATCGAAAGGTTCCTGGACCAGTTTCTACCAGAGAGGCAAATGCCAATCGCGTGGGAGATACCGTTCAGAGATCACGATGAGAAAACACAGATGGTGCTATTAAGGATCAATAAGACCTCTGATAAGCAGCATAAGGGATGGAAGATCAATGCTGGAGAGGTCGAAGCCATCTTGTCACTATGGATGGCCAACCTCGAAGAAAACGAAATTTCACAAACAGAAAACCATGAAGAGGATGAATGGCAAAGATCAAAGGCAGGTAGTGCACTAGGGATTGACTACTGCAGACTTCTTGGTCACAAACAGGATGACGGTGTCTTGCAACGCGATATTAACTTGTGGTCGGTAGCCCGGCTGTGAGTGAAATTAGAGTAGAAGCAAAGCCAGATGCTCGGACGGCTCGATCGGAGGTTGAGCACAATGAACGAGAAATACCCAATTACAGATACGACAGCTTAGCTCATAAGAAGGTGAAGATAGTCATCGGCTATACTGGGCCACCGAATACCCCGAAATCGGACACCCTGCTAGTACAACACTCTACCGCAGACCTGGCCACCATTGCAGCGCAGCATCTTTTCACGAGCTTCATATGGACAGTTATAGAATATTTGCCAAAAGACTTTCTGAATCAAGGATCTGTTTCAGTCCGCGAGTCTGTAGCTGTTCTGCCACCGAAGAAAATCGATCTACAGTCATTCGACCCTACAATAGGCCGAAAGCTACAGCATAAGTTGCTCACGAAGTTCTCTCTTCATGCAGAAAAAGAATCGCTTGGTTCATCAGATGATGTACTTCTTTGTATGATCCCAGCCTTCAGTTATAACGACGTTCTTCCCAACGATGCAGCTCTTCAAATTGCCTTACCCAAACCCCGGGAGCGAAAGACATGGGCAAAGGATGCTACCAACTACTCGAATCTTTTAGATTCACTGGTAAAGAATTGCGTGAAAAATGCTACCGACTTCCTTTCCTTGGCCATTTTGGTGCATGCCTTAGAATTCACTTACCTTATGGTTTTGGATGACGAGAATATGGAGTGCGAAAGGAATTTGCGACGGGGAGTTGCCTTGGACGTGGTTGATGACTCGAACCGACCTAACAAGAATGTACCCGGGAACTCTGGACTCAAGATTATTTCCAATACGAACGCAAAGTTGCCACACAAAAAGTCCTCTCAGCTTATCGAAGGGTTATTAAAAAATCTGTTCGAATGCTTTCCCGGAGTTTTGAAGAAACTTATCCTGTTCTATCAACTTCAAGGGCGCAAAGAAGCCTTTATTAAGATTGTGGATCCTTCTCCAAGGGAGAGGTCCAGTGAGATATGGGTGCTTCAGGGAAGAATGGAAGAACAACGTCACTTCATGGATCAGATAGGCTTTACTGAATTACACCGTGAGGTCTTCGGCGTAGAGAACATGGATCTGGGGCAGCTGGTTGGTATGTGGTTCATTCTCATTGTCTATACGCAGATACGGGGATTCGAAGTGTAACTGACTATAAGCCAGGGAAGGATGGCCAGAAGCGAGACATCTTCGGCTGGACGCCTCTTCACTACGCTGCTGCTCGCACAGAAAGTTATATTAGCAAGGAATGTCAAAACAACTGTGGTCAAAAGGATTCTCATACAAAATCCATCCAGATCTTCTTACAGGATGGTCGCCCAGAAACCTGGTGGCTGGACAATTTTGGGAGAAGCCCTATCCACGTTGCTGCAATTTCAGGCAAGGCGCGGTTTTTGGAAACTCTCCTTAACAGTCTTTCACCTGAGGATGCCATGAGTGCCTTCCAACAGAAGGGGTTCGATGGTATGACACCACTGCACCTTGCTGTCGAAGGGGGCCGCATCGATTGCATCAGAGCCTTCGAGCGTAAGTTTGGTAGCGAATCGGATCTTGAAATTGAGACAGATACTTGGAAACGGGACCCAGTCCATCTGGCTGTTGCCCAAGCAAAGTATCAGTGCTGCTATGCACTTATAGAAAAGGATAAGTTCAGGTTTGACCCCAACGCACTGGATGTTCTCAACAAATCACTATTATCGTACCTTGACGAAAGCATAGAAGAACAGAAATCCCTTGGAATCAAGTTACTTCGGGATCATTCAACAAAGTTCCAACGTCAGGATAGCGACGGTCAGACGGTTTGGCACCATGCCATAAGGTTCTCGGACGACAAATTAATGCAAAAGCTAAAAGAAAATCATTCCCGAACAATCGATAGCAGCAACAAAAACCGCGAAACCCCTCTCCACCTAGCAGTGAAGTACAAGGATCACAATATGCTCGGTCTTCTTCTATGTTTCAAAGCGGACCCATCCGTCAACACAGCCAAGGATCGATCCCCATTAATGTTTGCTTGTTATTCCGGCGTTAAATCAATGGTCGAAGACATGCTGAAAGCCAACATGAAAGCCGCAGAAGATAAAGACAAAGGGGAAAACTCCACTCCACTATGCGATCCAATGTGAAACTTGCTCCGATAAAGACCGTCTTGGAATTGTCAACCTACTCATGGAGCGAATGAAAAGCGTTGATGTCGACGACAAGAAGGGATATACGCCACTACATCTTGCAGTGCAAACAACGAAACCTCTCATCGTCCATGCTCTGTTGGAAAAGGGTGCCAGTCCGGATTTCGCGGACAACAATCAACGAAATGCCCTGCATCACGCCAGAACATCATGGTCAAGTCACAATGAAACAGCAATGAAGGAGATTGTCCGAGACCTTTTGCGCAACTCGACTAGTTGTGTTGACGTGCTAGGTAAGGATGGTGAGACACCTTTAATACGAGCCTGCATCGACAACGAGCCTCTTGACTTCATCACTGAAATAGTTGAGCTCTCCGACCTTGAGAACTCGAAAATGAACATAAACCAAGGCGACTCTCTATTCGGCCAATCTCCTCTTGCTTGGGCCTGTGAATTCGATCACAAAGAGGCCATCCAGCGATTACTCCCTGCCAAAACGTTGGACCTGAACAAGTCAGCTACGGGTTTTGGTGGTTGGAAACCACTGCATTTTGCATTATCTCGAGGAAATTTGGAAGCTATTCGGCTTTTACTCGATGACGAACGGATCATCCCTGGTTTAAGAATCTCCAATATCAGTCGTCTCGATCCTGTGAGATATGCTATTGAGCAGTCAAGTAGATACTGTTTAATGGAACTATTGCGACATCCTAACGCAGGACCTGCAATTCTCTCTGCCTCTGATTGGGAAACAATTCCCAAGGAAGAAGAAGACCCGATAGATCAAGCAAGAATTTGGGAAGAATGGGAAAACGCCGTTCTTGACTCCAATAGAGGGGTGAAACTTCCTTATCACAAGTTAGCTGAGGCTGGTAGACACACAAAGCTCCAGTCACTTTGCACACAGGGCCTAAAGGTTCATGAGCGTGACCCAGATGGGTGGACACCAGCTGACATAGCTGGGCGACATGGATATAAAACTCTCGAGGAGTTTCTGCGCCGACATCAGATCGAAAGCGGCCTCAGAGATCAGCCTTACCGTTTTCCATCAAAACTTGTTAATCTTTTTAGAGGACCGGAATTTGTTCGACGCCCTTGTAATCAGGCCCCAGGTTGGGATCTAGGCAAGTAATGCTGCATACCGCACATGAAAAATATTTCCTAATGCGTTGTACTAGACATAACTATGCCAAAACGCCAACAAGCTGAAGACCAGTTTTGCTATATTCGTACGGAAGAGTCGATTCCTCCGAACGCGGAACATTTCTACTTCGAGGTTCAAATTCTCCGTCCACTAGTACAAAAGTGAGTTATGCTAGACTTCTTGCTTGAAAACGCGGTCCCTCGTGGTCTACGCTCTGGATGCGTCGTATGCAAGCTAATGAACTGTAGAGAATTCGTTGTTGGCTTCTGCCACTCAGCTGTCCGCCAGGACAGGCTTCCTGGATGGGACAAAGGTTCATGGGCCTATCATGGAGACAATGGGGGCCTGTTTGTCGAATCGGGGCATTGTGAGCCCGGCAAAGACGACAAATCTTTCGATAAAAATGACGTGGTAGGCTGTGGTATAGACTTTGAGACTGGTGACGGATATCGTACCAAAAACGGTGTTCGTCTGGACTCTGGTAGGCCAACCTCCAAGCACCCTAGCAAGTACAATCTGACTCGCAAACAGGTAACTTACTCAAACACCATGAAGTCTTGAAGGGCAAACTTTATCCTTGTATAGGCCTCAGAACTGACAAAGATGGAGATTGGGTTCGTGTTCATGTGACCCTACAGGATACAACAGCGAAGCTTTTCAAGTTCAAGGGACCTTACAGTGGAACCGATGCAGCGACCAGTCTTGATGAAACGCCTCGAGAAGAGTCCAAGCCAGAAACTTGTGCTTGATAAAACCTATATTTCTAATATAAGGCACAATCGACTTTTAAGACTTGAAGTAGGCCATAATTTCATCAATTGAGTTTGAATCAATTGCTTTTGAATGCGGAATATCACTGGCTAAAATGCCAGCAAGCCAATGTTTCTCTCCTAAATTGGGTAAATATTTATATGATTAAAGCTCAAAGTCCAATCAGTGAGGTTCAATAATCGTGCTTATATCCAGCGCAATATAACACCAATCAATCTGCAGCACGAACAAGCTCCTGCCATCCGCTCAGTTACTTCAGTTCGTTATGCTGTTGCCTGAATTAGTCGAAACGCCTGCCAAACAGCGCGCGTTCAACTTATGGGGCTCCAAGCATGCTGTGGGCGACTAATATTTCCAAGATCTTGTGCCATTTTCTGCTTCATAATCGAGTGCGACATCCAAGCGTAGATACCAAAGGACAGCCAATTACGTGGGGTGTCGCAGAACTGACGCGATCAGAGGGGACGATTAGCACATAAATTTGGTCACCTGGATCAGCATAACCCCAAATCATGGTGATTTTTGTACATTTACGGCCTAAATCATAACAAGCCACTTCCATCATAATACATTTCTCTATTCAGCATTTTATACATCGTCATGACTACTCCAGGAACCCAAAGTTCACAAGGCTACGTGCCACTGGCTGACGCCTCACCAGAAAGCACAGAAGATCATGTAGTTTTCGAGCCGGTAAAAACATGGAAAGGGTACATATGGGACACCTGGGAGCTTCCTGCGGATCAGCGTCGTTTGCTGTTCAAAGTTGACGCTTTCATTCTTACATTTGCGTCGATAGGATATTTCCTCAAGAACATCGACCAGACAAACATCAATAATGCTTTCTTGAGTGGCATGGAGGAGGACCTCGAGATGTTTGGTAATCAGCTAGTAACTAGTGCGTGCAAGCAGAAGTATGCTCTAGATATGTCGTGGCTGACTTCAACACCAAGGCACCTCGATCTGGACCTTTGGTTATGTCATCGGACAGATCCCATCGAATCTGCTCCTGACCCGAGTCTCACCAAGATGGGTCATACCGTCGCTTGAAGTTGGTTGGGGAATCGCAACGATTTGTACCTCGGCAGTTCAGTCATACCGAAGCCTTTACGTACTGCGATTTTTTGTTGGCTTTTTCGAGTATGTGATATCTCCTCTCAGATCCTTGCCGTGCTTGCCAATATGTCCAGGGCTTTACGACTAACATTTCTGTTAGGTCGGGCTTCTATCCAGGGATTCATTATATGCTCGGTTCTTGGTATACGCCAAGGGAGATCGGAAAGCGGGCGATGCTATTCTGGTTGGCTGGTTCAGTCGGGTCCATGTTCAGCGGTTTTCTACAGGGGGCAGCATACACAAATCTCAACGGTGTTCATGGGCGTGCAGGCTGTAGGTACTTCCTTTTTTTTTTTTTTTTTAGATATGCCGGCGGTTTTGGCGGCCTGAGTTGTGCATAACAGACACTAACGTTGCTTCTAGGGCGTTGGCTATTCATCATCGATGGCCTCATCACGATTCCACTGGCAATCGCTGGTTATTTCTTCTTTCCAAATCTACCCCAAGATGGTAAGAGAACATGGTGGACAACAGAGGAAGAGCACATTCTGTCAATCAGAAGAATGCAGGCAATCGGTCGCGCAGGAAAGCAACCTTGGACCAAAGACAGAGTCAGGAAGGTTTTATCCAGTTGGCACACCTATCATCTTCGTACGTCTAAGCTCGCATCCTCAGGTAGCTCATAACTGACCAGCAGCGTTGCTGTACATTTTATGGAATAATGGCAATCCACAAGCTGCTATGGGTTACTGGTTGAAGAGCTTCAACGATCAGCCCCCGCCAGTACCAGGCACCTCGTTCAGTGTTCCCGAGATCAACAGCTGTAAGTCTCAACATCACTGACTCCTCTCTTCTGCATCAAAAGCTAAACGGAATATCTAGTGCCAATCCCAAGCACGGCCATCTTCCTCATCATGGCGCTTACCTGGGGCTGGCTGTCAGATGGCCCGTTACAGGGAGCCCGCTGGCCCTTCATATATGCCGGAGCCATACTCATCGTAAGTCCTTTAATATTAGCCCTGGAATACGTGACAACAGTCCTTTAACACTTGGGGCCCGAGTAGATCATCTTCAACATCCTTCTTTTGAACATGCCGCTCTACTCCAACGTAGATGGACGAAAGGTTGTCTACTGGCTCAGCAACATTGGCGTACGTCCCCTCCTTCCGTTTCATCTCCATCTAACACAAATTTAGCACGGTGCTGGTCCTCTAATTCTCAGCTGGATCAACGAGATCTGCTCTGCCGATACAGAAAAGAGAGCCTTGATCGTAGCTATTGCTAACGACCTCGCTTACGTCGTGCAAGCTATCGTAAGTAACTTCTGAGCATCAACAAAACGGCGGCTGACCTCCTAGATGCCCATTTTCATGTGGAAAACGACGGACTTTCCGGCTGCGCGGAAGGGGTACACGTACTCGACTATCTTGCAAGTACTGCTGAGTAGGTGCAATCTCTACTTTTCTAACCCATGCATTCTAACGACGAGATTTAGTTTTGGAGACTGCTGTTATTCAGGTATTGCTGTGGCGTGACAGGCGAAAACCTGTGAGGTTGCGAAATACCGAGTCACCACCGCCACTGATTTACTCGGACGAAGAGGAGGGCGGGGACGGCAACAAGCCTGGGGAGACTCGCTACTCTCACGCTGAGTAGGCCACTATAGACTATAGGGTATAGAATAGATATACGTCAGATATCACTCGAGTCGATAGACATCAGCGGATACCAGATAGAATTTCTAAATTCAAGCCTGTCATATATCTAATCTTTTTCTGTTTCAAACAACCCTGCGCCTGGCTATAAAGAACTCTCATCTAACAATCTTACTATGCAACCGGGCTTCTGGCAGGAAGCGGCGGTGGCGGTCCAGGTGGTGGTGTGATGAAGCTATCAACCGTAGTATAGGGCGACTGTGACGACCCATCATATGGTGATCGAAAGTCATCTTGCAGCTGGACGTCCTCATATATGCTCGACTTGTCATCATCAAATTTCTCTTGATGAGTCAAACTCTTGTTCTCTGGTGTGTTGTTCGAAATCGGTGATATCAAGACAGGGTCTGTCTGCGTGCTGGCTTCAGATGTCGCATATGTCCTGCTCGGCGTTGAAGCATAGCTGTTTCGATTGCTCCTCGTTCCTGTTTCTATACTCCTCCGGTAGTACTTGTTGTAGGTGGGGCTGTTTGGACTAGGGTTATATTCGAATGCTTGGCTGGATGGTCTGGAGTGAGTTGCGGCATCGCGGATCTCCAGTCCTTCTTTCTCAAGTGCTAGGACGCCGTAGGGATCAGGGTCTTCAGGATCCGGGATACCAAAGATTTTGTCCTCTCCAGGTGCCTTGACGTCAACGTCGCCAGGCGCGGGTTGTCCCTCCAACTCTTCCATCAACTGCTGGTCAACGTCTTGTCGACCCTCAGCTGCCTTTAATGTCTCCATCAACATCTTGATCTCGGGAGGGCGGCTTGTTTTGCCAGCCAGAATGTCTGCAACTTTAACGCCCTCCTGTCTGTAAAAGCGAGCGTTTTCATCTGTTCGTTCGATGATGACTGTGCCGTCGACTTGAACTCCGGCGTAGAAACCTCTGGACTTCAAGTAGGTGAAGACTGGTCTGTTCGCCTGCTTCCATTTGCCATCATTCTCGAGCACTCCGCCCGCTCCGACGGGTCCAGCAACAGCACTAATCTCTCCACCGAGCGTAGCTCTGATCTTGGTAAAGGCATCGAGAGCTTTACGGTTGTTGATCACTACCACGCAGTCGTAAATGTCGACTCCGACTAGGAACCCAAGACCAGCTGTGTGCAGTAGGATTCCAGAAGGAGGCGACCATGAACCGTCCTCCTCGTTTCGGGCTACGAGCACTCCGGATCCGCCGGCTCCAGATACCCAAAGACCGGTTCGCATGGTAGTGAAGATTGCGAGACCGACAGCATTCTGAATCACCTTTTGTGGAATCTTCTTGAGCACGCGCTGTTTCTGCTTTGGCCCAGCCTGCTCGGCATCAGCCGGCTTTTCCTCCTCAGTATAGAAACCATCCTCTGGTTTCAGGTCAGTATACATCCCATCCGATCAAGGCAAGAATACTCTTACTGCAAAAGGACCTCAGAATTCTGGCCGCCTTGTCGCTCTCCTTATCTAGAGTCGTAGGCCAGAATGCCTCACTGCCGATACGGTTGGAGAGTCTGTTGATTGGCGCACCCAGCTTGTCAGCCCAACCCCACACTTTATCAAAGCCCTTCTTGCTCTGGGTCTTTGTAGTATCCCATGAAGGCAGTCTGGCTTTGACTTTCTGCATTTTGAGATCGTTTTTGACGATAGTTATGGTATAGCAGAAAATGTGACAATTACATTCGCGGGATTATCTGAAGTTCAGCTGAGTTCAATACTGGTAATTATTTAAGGCTCTTGGCCCAGCAGACGTCATCCCGCCCCGTTGACCAACGTTTGGCCCCGAAGTTCCGTCTGTTCCGGCCATTGCCACAAAATCTCACCAACCAGAGAATGAGCAGCGGCTTGTCCGGCTTGGGCTGAGTAACGACCGCATTTGATCAGTTTGTCAGAAAAGCTTCGCGGGTTTATCGGTAATCAGTCGCAGTAGGGGCCGACAAACCTTCCATCACCCCAAGCTGAGAAATACTTGTTAGTTGCTACCACCCTGATGATGCCAGACGCACGCTTGTGAAGACGCGGCCCATCTTTCAGTGGAGGAAGCGATAAGCGATTGGATAGTAAGGTATACTTGTATCTTCAGTCGCAATGGGCAGCGAATCAAAGTACTTCTTAACAGATAAGAGATAAGACTAATCCCGATAAGGTAATCCTTGTTTGTCGAAGACGACTTTAGCGTCACTCCAATTACAGCGATTTGAAATCCAACCCAAACACGCAAGACGCCCTCAAACAGTGTGCACATATTTAGTTTCCATCTTGACATCTTGATTAAGATGTGTACCAGCACGATAAACGAGTTTGTTAGTCATCTGGATAGACCTGATCATCCGTACACGATTATCAAAGCTTGAACTTGGCCCGAATCTCCTTCTTATCTAGGGTAGCCATCCTGCCTGTTCACCCAACCATGGCTCCAGGGCTCCATAGAAGGAAGGAGCGTAAGATATTCATCATCTCAAGCTCAGCTTATTCGTTACGGAAGCACCCAAAGCCGAATAAAGTTATCCCGAAATCCGGGGGACTTTTGTTGAAATGCGAGAACCGAAAATACATGGTATTATTATAAATCCACTGCCCTCATGGAGGTGCATCTCACCTCGAATTGTATGACAATTCCACTACTGCAGTCACAATCTTTGCATGCTTACGCTACAACACTCGTGAAGTTCGCCTTGAGGCCCCCAAACCTATACCCAAACAACACACCTGCACAGCTTGTCTTGAAACTTTGACTGCCAAGCTCTTGACTTACTCATCGAAACGGCCAGGGTGACGGTTGAACTAGTCATCGTTATATCCTGAACATGGGTGGCGGCGTAGATCTCTCCAAGCGGGTTCGTCTCCGCGAGCTTCTTCCTGAGCTCTACTTGGGCAGATGGCAACCAGGTCGTCTGAACTCCATCACTGATGTCCCAGGCGTTCTTGCGCACACTGAATCAATCCAGCCAGACCAAGACGTGAATACAGGAGTCACTACTGTTCTTGCTCGGGCTGATTGGTTCGACTATGCCTGCCATGCGGCCATCTTCAAGTTCAATGGCTCTGGCGAGATGACGGGCTCTCACTGGATCGAGGAATCAGGGACATTGACGTCGCCAATCATTTTGACGACCAATTCATCAATTGGAGACGCCTTTCGAGGCGTGTACGACTATGCGACAAAGTACCATGCAACAAAAGAGGGAGATGTGAATTTATTTGCCTTCCCTGTTGTCACTGAAACATATGACGGCTACTTGAACAAGCAAACTCGCTTTGCGCTTACACCCGAACATGTCGTCCGCGGTATTCGCAACGCGTCTTCTGATGCTGTACCTGAAGGATGCACTGGAGGCGGCACGGGAATGATATGCCATAGATTCAAGGGAGGGACAGGGTCCAGCAGTCGCATTGTACCTGGCCTCGATAACGAAGGAAATTCAAAAGACTAGACTGTCGGGGTGCTCGTTCAGGCCAATTATGGTCTCAAGGAGGACCTTCACATTGGCGGTGTTCCCGTTGGAAGAATATTGATATCAGAGGCTCAAGCGCCGTCTACGACAGAAGCATCTGCGATCCATGGGCCTCACGTCGACGGCAGCATCATTATCATCGTCGCTACAGACATTCCGCTTATCCCAGTGCAGCTCCAGCGACTAGCCAAACGCGCCACTGTTGGGCTTTCACGCGTGGGCGGCTATGGCAGCAATGGTTCAGGCGACATCTTCTTGGCTTTCTCTACGGCTGCAAAGATTCCTATGCAGCGTCTCGAAGGGGGAGATTTGGATCCCTTCAAGCCTACGCCGATTCAAGTTGGAACAGTGCACAATGAGACCATCAATGGCGCGTTTGAGGCGGTTGCTGACGCGACTGAGGAAGCGATCTACAATGCTCTGTGCATGGCGGAGACTATGACTGGTTACAAGGGACGCACTGTTGAGGCACTGGATCTGGTCAAGGTTAGGGAGATAGTGGCAAAGCGACTGTAGAAATTCGCTGTGCTCGAGATTGATGCTGTTCAACATGAGGCGTTGGGGTCGCGTCCACTTCGTGCAGAAGGTTATCACGACAAACTCAAGTGCGCGGAGACGTGACCTAAGACACGACGGAATTGGAAATGGCCAAACATGCACGATTGTGCTAATACTGGATAAATGGAGAGTTTGGCTTGTTGGGTCACTTGTTGTGTTTTGATCAAGAGTAGAATACGCGACGTGACGCCTTAGTTTGACGTGCTCCCCACACGCGCAAACCAGCATTGGACTAGCTATCAACTGTTGCGCAAGAGAACCATCCGTAGTTCAGTACAGGAATGAGAATTTAGATGACATCTCGGAGCTTGTTCAATACCTGTCGCTTATTCTTAGTAAGAAGCAGTTACGCCTGGTCAGTGATGCCACGTCACGAAGTGTAATCTCTTAAGCTGGACTGACGGGCGCAAAGTCGACTTAAATAGCATAGGTGCCTCGAATTGATGTGACTAAGTATTGTGTATGTTTACATAGACAATACTTAATAAACTATCTGGTTGTATGAACAATGAACAGACGACACTTCTGGGGGGCCGAGAGGTATAGTACATATTTATGACAACGGAAACTAGGGAGTAGACCAGTATGACTGCGCCTGATCCTTGGTAAGAGCCTCAACATTGATGTTGTCAAGCTCAAAATCGGTATCATCACCATCATCATCCTTCCAAGATCGCTCAGTTTCAGGCTTTCTCTCAGGGGTTCCGTTGTGAGACGCTCTGTTTGAACGGTTCGAGGGTCCAACACTGTTGACACCCAGGTAAGTTGATTCCTCGATCTCTTCCAATTCACGGTGCTCCATGGCGCGAGATGATCTCGCAGTCTTGGCCTCATCAAAGGTGTAATCGTCGATCCTCCTGGTACGTCCAAGGAGCATTCGGAGGGCTGGGAGACAGGCGGTAATGAGGCCGATGTTGACATCAAGGGAGCTCCATAGCTCTGCAAATAGATTAGCATGGGGATGAATGTACGCATTAGGTCTAGAGCCTACCGATCGTGCTAAAGGAGCGGAACGAGCCGTTGTCTCCGAGCTCCACGTTCAAGAAACGAACTAGAGAGATGGCGATGTCGAGAAGACCAACCAACGATACAAAGTAGAGACCAAGCTTAGCACGTTTGGTCAAGTCAAGATCATGAATGACCGTGAAGGGTAGGATCAAAACTGAAACACTGCATTAGTGAGTGTCATGAACAGAGATGAGACATTGCCAACGTACTAAGAAGACTGCCCAGGAAGGATAAGGCCCAAGAGACCTGAAAGACAATACCCTGCCAGCGCCAGTCGCACGCGGTCATAGGTCGAGTAATCACCCTATAAGATATCAGCAAGAGACCCAAAAAGCAAGACATACTTGTAAGACATACCAGTGCCTCTCAATAGGCATGCAAGAAAACAGTTGCATCGACAAGGTTGCGGCGTAGGCCAGCCCACAGTAGAAAACGGTGATCCAGAGTGTCTTACGACGTCTTCCCATAAAGGCTGGGAAGATCTGGAAGTACATAGACAGTAGAATAGCTTTTGATAGGTATGTTGTCGCATAGAAGGGGATTTCGCTGGCCCACGACATCTTCAGTCTTGTCAGTCAAGTGATCAGTGAATATACTCAAAAGTCCTACCTTGTAGATGTACTCGACCTTCTCTTCACCGGGATTGTAATTCTCAAATCCAACACTGATTCGAGGCCTGAGAACATCGAGTCTGTAAAAGACGACGTCGAATGCGGCACATGATATAGCGGCACATAGGCCCAAGATCATAAACCAGTCACTAGTAGCCAACTTCTCCTTCTGGATTCTCAGCCGGTAAAAGAATCTGGTAGCGATTATAACAGCTGCAAAAGAGATAAGGCTGAACGTCGCGCCCTAATTGAGACATCAGTACCCAGTGCTCCAGGGATGCAAACGATGTAAGTGAGACATAGACGTACTATCACGGCTGCACCCGTAGGTGGAGGAAAAGCCTTTGTCAGAGTCATTTTCGATAAAGAGCGTAGTAACTGCACCGAGAATGAGAGACAAGGTGAGACAGATTTACGAGAAATGAAGACAAAGCAAAAACGGATCCGTCCATGTCTTATTGTTCCGTAAGGCCAGGACACTAAGTTGGATGCGGCCGTGGTCCGCGATGGTGCTGGAATGCTGGACAAGGCGATGGCGTTTCTTGTGGCGATTCGCCCTGACTCTAACCTTGTCTAGCGCCATGAAATGCAAATCAAAAAGCGATTTTGTTAATTGTTAGCCAGGGCGCGGAACTCGTGGAAGCTTGGGGTAGGTTTTGCTAGATGACATGTGCATTCCTTGCCCCGAGGGTTTGATAGATTGGAAGGGTAGATAAGGTTTGACAGGATAGGGTCCAGGTCGCCTTTGGCATGGTTCCACTTGGATCTGGGGCTTTACCTCCGCTGTTATAGCCTTTTTGGAGTTTGTGGCAGCTCTGTAGTGGTCTAGTTGTAGCACTTGCATCATGCAGGAACCCGATGCAAGGGCGACAGCACTGGCCAAGACTTTATGCTGACTGTTGGCCAGGACAGAAGTAAGCTCTTGGACATGGACCAGCATAGTAATGTCTAATGTGATCATCTGCTTGAGCTTTGCTGATTTGAGTATCTGGGTATGGAGTCCCACGACGTTTCTCATAAGAGTTTTCAGGGCGCCGCCATGGCTATTGGTCACGTCAAGCCACTTCAGGCCGGCTCTGTCTCTAAACAACGTGATGCCCAGTGGTTGCCGATTGGCAGCGGTAGTGACGTATTTCTTCACGTACCGCATTACGCTAACGATCGTCACTGATCTCCCCAATACTTTAACTAATTGAGGGATCATATGGGTCGAGTGAATGCAACTCTGACGTCAATTAACGTGGATATGTAAGTGGCGGCGCTGAAGCCATGGCCAATTGTTGGCTACAATGACATAGCTTGTCGACAGGATTGACAACTAGCGACTGCATCGGAGAGTATCTTCTTCCAACGTCATATTGACACATTGAAGATGCTACTCGTGCCAGAATATCGCCTGCAACGAGAAGATCAGTTTTACTGATCCATCGAGCTGGCAGTACTTGATGTGTGAAGCGCGCTCATCTCAATCAAGCAAGTAGATCATCAAGTTATCAAAAGGTGACACAGACAATCTCCATAAGATGCCCATGACTTTAATCGCGAATGGGAAAGTGTAAAGTTTACCGCTCATATCTGCTCTCTCCTCTATCCCTATCCTATGGTGGATAAGCCTGCTGTAAGAATATCTCATCAGAGACTAACTTGAGCCTTGCCAGTTTGCTCTGCAATAAGAGTGTCGAAAAGCCCCATTCTAACAGTATCAAGTTCCTCAACATCAATGATCTCTTGTTCTATTGCGTCTAGACATTTCTCCTCACTATCCCACTTAGGCTTCCAGCCCAGCTCAGTTCCGTTGACTGGGAAAAGATCTCCACTACGACCGATCAACATATGAGTCCAATGGGGCTCGAGAGACACTTACTTGGGCATACACATCGGGCGAATGAACCTCCGTGGAAAGCCGAGGTTATCAGCTGCCATATCATAGCTTGGCCAGGTCTTTGGCGTCGGCTCATCCACAAGACCACGAGTATAGAGCCCTTGACCAATCTTGTCCATGATCTTCCACCAGCTTATGCGATGGGCAACCGTGAAGAAGTATCGATCGTTTCCGACAGCGATCGGTTCTTGCTTGAGGATTTTGCTCAAGATACGAATATATAAATCTGTGAGATCGGAGATATGAACATTGGCAG
This sequence comes from Fusarium beomiforme, assembly GCA_002980475.2. Taxonomy (NCBI): domain Eukaryota; kingdom Fungi; phylum Ascomycota; class Sordariomycetes; order Hypocreales; family Nectriaceae; genus Fusarium; species Fusarium beomiforme. The sequence goes on along the minus strand of PVQB02000518.1, from coordinate 28,241 downwards.
GAGTCTTATTGTGTGTTAGTCCTTCTCTCCAGAGCTGAGCCTTGGAGTTCTTACCGAGTCTTTGTCAAATTTGTAAACTGTCTTCAGTCTGATACTTGTTCGGATCAAGGCCGGGATATTGACCGAGAGCTTTCTGCATTCGCCAGTTCCACGCCCAACTACCACAGCATCAGCATTTTATGATAGGAAATAATAAGAAGAATACTTACAAGTGAGTTGGATAGGTATGTTGAAAGTCTCGACGCCTTGTGCCTTGCCTTCATCAGCAAGCACAATATTTGTCTACGCGTTTTAGTACAAAAAACACGCGTGCCGGATCAAAGTGTAGGCTTACTTTTCGAACAGGGTTATCGAGGCCTAGCTTTCTCTGCCTATCAAGAAGAGGATCGGAGTCTCTGACTGGTCCGAATGGCCATCCACCTTCTTCAGTGAACATGGAGGCAACAGATGACTGAAGTGTCAGACATGTGACAGTTAGCGTTAGAGGGAACTCACATGGATGAGGTATGTCTTGTTACCAGTAGCTCGTTGGCGGTCTCCAAGACCACTCAAAATGTTCGACAACATGTCCGGAAATATGGCCCCGGCTGTATGGATGACGATGTCGACTTAGCAGGCGGTTAGCCCCTGCAACTTTGGTCCCAGATATCAAACTCGCTCTTATATTTGGCAATTGCCTTTTTCACCGCATCTTTGTCTTGAAGGTCGATCAGAAAAGCCTCGACTCTGTCGAGCTTGGAAATCTTTTCGACTTGGTCTGGGCGTCGAGCAGCCGCAAAGATATCCACGGCTTTCAAGGTGTCATCGGTGCGAGATAGAATATCCGCTATGACGGAGCCGCCGCTGTTGGATCATTAGTACAGGAGAGGTTGATCTGGAATATTACACTTGCATGTAGCCTGCGGCGCCAGTGACAAGGACGTTGTGAGGCATGATGTCGAGAATGTGAAGTGATGAAATATTGAGGAATGTGTGTTGCAAAGTTGTTTCTTGTTTGATGAACCACCTTTCAGTCGAGAGACTGACAATATTTATACTGCTTGCCTCTCTATCACTAGATAGATCGATATATGGCCTCCAAGCCAAGACAAGCATTGTTGACAGGTACAAATGGCAGTTTTGATTGGTTCATCAAACTCCACATCTGACCAATTCCTGGAAATCCGCGCGTTTCCGGGCAGTTTGTCATCGACAACGGTCGCTCCCCTCTCATTTCCATCGCATTAAAATCGATCTTTGATGACAAAATCTTTCCTATCGCAATAATAAAGATGGAATCCCGCGTGTCTCCGACTGAGAAGAGAGACTTAGACCGCCCTGCGATCAGCCGTCGCTCGGTATGGCCACCATGTCTCGTACGATCTAACCCTTTTCAATGACTGACTTGCTTATTAGTGCGATCAATGTCGAGCGCGAAAGGTATAATTCTGTGTCATTAAAACACATTTGTTCTAATGATATGTTCTTACCTATAGATCGGATGCGACAGAGCAACTCCTTGTTCGAATTGCCTGTCTGCCCGCATCGATTGCACTCACAGCAGGATCGCGCCGAAGCCAAGTACTGCTAGACAAAGAGTCCTTATCTCGGAACAATAGTGATTATAGTCTTCTCCGCTCTAGTTACTCCGTGGCTAATGATTGCTGAAAAGTGAAAGAAAGATTGACGATATCTCCCGTGACGTCAGTAGTATAAAATCTCTCTTGGCAGGACTTGGCCTGAGCAGAGTTGCGTCAGCACAAACATCACGAGAGAATCATCTTTCGGATTCTACAGTTCCGAGCCCGACCGAGGCAAATGTGCCGACAAGTCATCAACCCTCTTTTACGAATCCTCCCATCCCTCGTTGGGATTACTCTGCCCATATTATAAGCTTTGTTCAATCTATTGTCCAAGACAATGGCTCCGCTCAAGGAGACCCTGAATGGGGCAACACTGTTGATTCGCTGAAGAGTCTTTCCAATGCTTTGGTCAATACTCAAACTTCACGGAGTCATCAAACTAAACATCATGAGCCGCCAGAGAGCATACCCACGCCCCCATTGGAAGCCGTGGTGAAGATTCTGCGATGGGCAAGCGGTACGTCATGATAAGATCCATTTCTGTCTGTGTGTTCTTGATATATGTTACGGTTTGGAGCTTCGTTAATCCCCGAACAAAGTATAGTGTTAAGGTGCTAATACTGTCTAGAGCATTCCAATGATCACCGTATTGTCTGGATATGCAGGTTTCTTCCGCTCGATGTTTTCCTCGACATATGCAACAAAGTCTACTTTCGCGTCGTCGAAGATCACACGGAGGCCGAGTTTATCATCGCGAATAGTTTCTTATCCTACGTATTTGCCGAATATGCCGTTATCCATGGAGATACCAAGTCACGGGAATATTGTTGTTTCTATCGATTCAATGTTGGCAGCGGCCTCACCAAGCTTCCCTTGTTGGCGGCGCCATGCATAAAGTTGATTGCAGCTTTAGCCTTGGGAGTATGTACTGGCCAACTATACCTGCCGAAGGAAACTGACGTTCTGAAGGCAGTCTACCTGGTCGAGGAAAGTCGAGCGTCACAGGCGTGGACTTTGATATCAACTGCGATGACACTCTGTCAGACGCTGGGCTATCATCGATCTGACTCGCCAAAGGACGACTCTCAAGCAATGAGGCCCCGCTTGTTCTGGGTCGTTTACGCTTATGAAAAGGGCCTTTCACTACGACTGGGACGCTGTTCTGGCATTCGCGATTCCGAAGTAACTTTGCCTTGCCCGGCAAATCAACATCGAAGCATTCGTATGGGTCGCATCCACGGAAAGGCCTATGATCAACTATATAGTCATGAAGGCTTGAGTGCATCCACTTATTCACGGTGCGAGGCTGCAAAGAAACTGTCACAAGAGCTCCAGTTGATTGTTGATGAGACACATGCTGAAATCGCAGTAAGTGATGCTTTCTTCATATCCCATCAAAGTCACTCATACGGCTTGCAGAAAGCTTTGGCAGAGGGTCAAGGCATAAATGGCGATCCCATGAAAGTGATCTATCTTCATTGTGACCTCGTTTGTCAGTCATCTTTGATGGCAATGGTGCTCAGGGTGTTACCTGGTTCTCATGGAACATATGTCCATGAAAGCTGCATCACTGTCGCGCGTAACACTTTGGACCTACATGATCAGTGCATGAAGCTAGTCAACGGATGCAAAGATCCGTTGTTGATCAGAAGATATATCAACTGGTAAATCAGCCTCTCTCCCCAATAGATCTTTCATGGACTAATCAGTCAACAGGGGCATATTGCACACGCCTTTTTTCCCATTCAGCATCATCTTCACTCATGCCGTGCGACATGCGAAGAAAGAGGACTTGGATCGCCTAGACAGATTCGCTGCTTCGTTCCAATCGGAGACTGCAAGCTCAGAGCCAGTAACGCATCCCCATCGACTGTACGAGCTTCTGAGCAGAGCTGCTCGGCTTAGCACCAAAGCATGCCCCGACCTGTTGCACACAAACGAAACTTTATCGAGCTCAAGCCATTTCACGATGGTGGATCCTGAATCTATACATACTATGAGCGAGGTTGGGACGACTGATTTTGCAATCGGTGCCGAATACGATGCGTCCGATGTTGGGGAGTGGTTTCACAGCAATCAGCAATTCTTGCGACTTCTCCACGAGGACGTGCCCTATTGAGCAGGCTTCATTGTTCCTGGAGGATGACGTTAGCATACGGGTTGGCTGCACAATAAGCTTAGGCGTCAGAAGTGACGTGTCAAGCTCATCATATGTCCACGGACGCTGATATACATAATATAGGTAGCAGAGTTGAAAGCCACATGTAGCTTATCTCTCTCAATGCTCTTCACATGGTAGCAGACGAAAAAAAAATAAGGCGGAGCGTCATAGGTAATTAAAAACAAGGTTGTCATGCATACATGTTCTGGAATCACAAGAAAAACGCGGTGTGCCTGTCACATGCAAATCTAGCTTCTGACTTCGCAGGCTAAACCTTAGCGGGATAAGACACCAGAAGAAAATGTCGTGTCACGGGATGAATGGAATGCTGATGCATCGGGCTGACTTTGGTGCCGATCATTCCGTGCCGGACTAAATTGCATCGTCAGATCAGCTCATACGTAGCTAAAACTCTTATCGTATACTCCGTTCGTATCGGCCCACGCGGATGCCGAGGCACAGAAATATACCTATCAGCGCCCCCAGCAAAAATCCAAGCCCAAGCAGCATGTCTTTTGATTGCGGAATCCTTTCACCCGAACATTTCATGAAATGCACTAGTTAGCTCTTTCAAACCTTGCATTGGCGCCTGTTAGCATCATGCAAGCCTCATCGACGCACCAACACAATAACCAGCCTCTTACTGCTGCTTTCAGTGGCGTAGCATCAACGCCGTATTCTCTATTTGAGATCAGGTATGGCACAGATAAAACGATATTCTATCCTTCACTGACCCATCAACAGACTTGAACGGGAATTTGTCGTCTTCTGGGGTAGCCGATACGAATCATCAGATCAATTACTCAAGGGAGTAGTGGTCCTGTGTTTACAATCGCCGCTCAAACTTGAGGAAGTCAGGCTTCGTCTAGACGGTACTGTTCGTCATGCGTGGCTCAATGATCCTGGGGTGGCCCATAATACCAGCATTCTTAAGCACAAATGGCCTCCATTGATGGAAACTGGTGGCAAGAGCGTGACATTACAACCGGGCAATTACGAGTGGCCTTTCGAACTGATGATGGCGGGAGATACTCCCGAAAGCCTCGAGGGCATCCGGGAAGCTTCCATAATGTATGGATTGAGAGCAACTATCAGCAGAGGAAAGCTAGCGCGACATATCAGTTGTACCAAGAAGCTCAGAATAATCCGCACGTTTGCACCTACAGCCTTGGAGTTCATGCACAATATGAGCGTTGAGCAGACGTGGATCAATAAAGTCGACTATTCAGTCTCCATACCGACCAAGGCCGCTGTTTTCGGAGGTTCGATCGTTCTCGAAGCAAGATTTACGCCTCTTGTCAAGGGACTTGAGCTTGAAAGGATTGTTGCAACTTTGATGGAGTTCCATGAGTTCAGCATGCATAGCAGACACTACATCTACACACGAGAACACAAAAGCAAGCGCGAAATATCTCATTGGGACTTTGAGATGTCCAGAGAGCAATATTGGCAGGACACGATAGAAGAAACGGGTCAAGAAGGATGGGTCCTGAAAAAGACACTGCAACTACCGAAAAGATTGGGCGAGTGTATTCAGGACATAGATGCACAAGGAATCCGGGTTTACCACAAGCTGAAGATACATATACCTATTCGGAACCAGGATGGGCATGTTTCTCACGTAAGTCAATCGTTCCAAAGACTGCATCCAGGACTGACTGACTGGACAGCTTGACTTGGGGATACCCGTCAGTATATTCATCTCACCGTTCATCACTCTTGACGATCAGGGAAATTTGGTAGACCAAGCCCCGAGCACACAAGGACCACCGAATGAGTTCATCGGTCCACCGGTGTATGGCGAGCATATCTTAGACCAGCTATATGACAGTCTGGAGGAGTGGCAGATCCCTCATCATAGTCCGCACCCAGGCGAAGGAGAGGGATCTGGCACGAGCACTCCTCATCACACGGATTCGAACGAGAGCCAGCCATATGAGAGATCAAGTGCATTCGAATCGTCTCAATCAAGCCAAAGCCATGCCCCATCGCGCAGCTCATCCGAAATTGTGTCTTCTGATTCAGAAGAACTTGCGGAGCTGAGTAAAGTTCCAACATATCGCACGGCGCTTCGAACTCCATTGCAACCACATGGCCAGCAGGGCGGAGCTTTGCCTCCTGATTACCGAACGGCAGCGGCAGCGGCGACAAACAATAGTTGAGCGTTGACCGTCAATTTATTCTCATGGATGAAATGGTCACATTTTCATCACGACTTATCGTATAGGGGGGTATATAATTTGGATTTCGTCGAGAGGCATTGGTATACCCAATCAAACATGACATTATACTTTTATTGTGGCTTTTTTTTATATCGACTTGTAGCATTAAGTAGAGAGGCCGGCGTTTGATCGATTTCTGGAGCCTGTCTGAGTTACCAAGTTTATATCACTCTTGCATAACAGGTATTCACCAAACAAACAAATGAATTGCATCCTGCCAGACCAAACTAAATCTCATCCGTCGGTGATGGACTCAATGAAGCTCATCTTCTCTCAACCAATCAGCGCGCCGCGTTGGCTCAGTGGTAGAGCGTGTCACTAGTAATGACAAGGTCCAAGGTTCGATCCCTTGACGTGGCACATTTCAATGGACTCAGAAATCCTGTTCTGTTTCATTTTTTTACACTTTTTTGCTCTATGCTCTCCCTGGCTTCAGTCTACCCTTACTCAGGGAGGTAGTAACTCAGTTACATACAACTAGTCAAACTGGCGCGCAAGAGTGCTGCTAATAGAATTCTATTCGCAATCTATCTACCTATTCATCCTCCCTTCTTTCCCTGCCCTCTCCTCCCCCCTTTAACCCTGAAACCGGTGTCCCTCATTTCTCTATTTATCAGAACCATCTACTTTAATACTTGCCTTTTCAGCAGGCTTTCAGTGCAGAACCTGTACAGCCCCAGTGTTTCTGACTTGCAGTCTTTCACCACTCTTGGTAAGTCATCTCCTGTACCTCGAACTTGGTCATTCGGCCCTTGTTCTTGAATACAGCAACCTCATCTTTCAGTTTATAAAACATCTTCTTGTCGTAGTTAGTATACTCTTCAAGCTCACTCTCGTTCTCATGGGCACTGGGTGTTGGCCTTTCCTAGACTGCTTCAGGTCCTTGTATGCAAGGTTGCGTGCCCGTCTAAACGAGATTTCCCATCTGATTTCAGGCGCAGGACCCATCTGTGGGACAACAGAAGTCAAGTCATCAGCCTTGTAGTCAACATCTGGCTCGAAGGCCTCGCTCTGCTCGTACCGGCACTCCTTACACTTGAAGGCGTGATACCTAGTGTTGGAAGTTTTTCCCAAGACAGCCCCGTTCCGAGGAAGTTGTGATGGTTGAGGATGGGCTTGTCCGTTAGTCAAGACGCTCAACGTACTTTCCTGAGTTGAAAACGCGCTGGCACTTCCTGAAACTCTGCTCGCCGGTTGCCTTGACTGTATTGCAGTCCTGGCACTGGACAGCGCGGTAGGTGACGTGACACATACTAAGAAACGCTTTGGATGTGTGTTTGCGAGATTAGAGTGGAGTATCTTGCTGGAAGTTGGAAGTGGCTTTGCTGTACAAGCTCTGGAGGTGTTGAGATGAGAGTGTTGGTGAGGAGAAAAGAATGACGATTAAATGGAAAAGGCAAGCGTATTTATCGACATTCTATCCCATTTACTTGCCATAGCTTCTCATTCTTTAGCCATTGAACTTTTCTCTGTTCAGTTATGGAAGTAATGAACTCGTAGAGCCGTTCGTTTGAGATTTCTATTATTGTTCGGGCTGTATTTGGTTGAACAAATACATGAAAAAAATCGTCTGTTCAATTGAATTTTGTCTTTGCCATATAATCACTACACAGATATGTTCCACTCTTGTCACTGTTCGACACCTAATATTCTGACTTCCTTTGAGCTTTTCTCCTATGTAACAGTGATTCTTAGGTTCTAGGATTGCGGGTCACCAATCAAAGCGGCATTCTTTGTTGTGGAGACAATGAACATTGAGTTAGAGTACCATATTCGCCAAGGCAAATATCGGGACATGTGATATTATGGCAATTTTATATTGCCTTTTTCATGAGTATGTAGTTGAAGTTTGTAAAAGGTGACCTAATGCGGGCGAGCCTTTGCCTTGGGCCCAGGTTCGATAGCATCGCGAAAATACAAACAGAGTATACTCTAAGACAGGACGAAAAACAAGAATTTGACATGGCACCTGAATAGGGGAGAAAAGAACTCTTGCGACTGTTCTCGTTTTAGAATGACATCACGGTTAGGCATGATGTAGATACTATCAAATGAATGGATAGAAAATATAATTGCTTGCGTATATAATGATCGATAAAACATGCTCTAAGTAATGATCGAATGAATATCTGTGACCCTCCCCGAATCCTCTACCCAGCTCAAGGAGCATTGGGGTCCACCCGGATCAAGCATGAACCCATTCCGGGGACTTTACCCCAAGTCTCATGAGGCTCACGGATGTTCTCTAAATCCCAAACCTTCTTGATTGGAACCTGGACCTTTTCATCGATCAACAAATTCATGACAGCCTGAAGGTCCTCAATGAAGGTAGGTCGGTCGCGGTCGATGTAGTAGAAGGATGTACTTCGCTTGGTAAACAAGCAGCCATTCTTGGCTAGAAGCTTGGCCATTGCAGCATACTGTGATCGTGGTTTGGCGTCCTCCCCCTGGATGATATTCATGTTGCCACCAAACCCGACAAGGCGACTGGGCTCGTTGGTGACGAGAATATCCCATGAATCATTGTAATGCTCAAAGCCAATTGGATCATAGACAACGTGTGCACCGCCGCGCTGCTTCATTTCATTCATCCAGTTCTTGTCGGTGTAAGTATAGGGAGTGACTCCAAGCTGGCGAAGGGATTCGTGGTTACGCTCCGACGCGGTACCATAGACTTCAGCGCCCTCCATCAGGCACAGTGTCATGATGGCATAGCCTACCGCTCCACTAATGGAATGAATGAAGACGCGCTGGCCTTTGCCGACCAGATTCGTCGCGCGGTGAACAAGACCATAAGCAGTGTTCCAGTCAAGGATGGCAGCGACCGCCTGTCGCATGTCAACACACTCAGGAATAGCGATCAAGTATTTCTCAAGGATATTGATCTTTTGAGCCTCAGCATCGTAGACACTGAGCGCACCAACGAGTTGGCCAGGGCGGAATTTGGTGGATTTGTCCCCGTTAGTGCTTACGCGACCAACGAAGCAGTAGCCGGGTGTCAAAGGTGCAGACTTTTGCATGGGGTATGTGCCAAGTCGCATTTGGATGTCGGCGCCTGAGAAGCCAGAGTAGATGACATCGACTTGGACTTCGTTTTTGGCTGGAGGGGGGATTTGAGCTGTGACTACGCTCACGTTGGAGGGGCCGCCATATGCAGAGTAGACGACTTTGCGAATTGTGTGAGTAGTCATTGTGTTTGTGATTTGATGGTCGATGGTGCGAAAATGGAAATACTTTGATGCTTCAGTGATTTGTATGCTTTGAACTGTTTGAGGGATGATGATGAATTGAACTTGATTGAGGGCTTGGCCATGACTTATTTATATTGCGATGATCTCTAATTGAAGCCTTCAACGTCGCTTTTACTCTCGCTATCAGCTGCTCATCATGAGCCTCGAGCTTAGTTACCTCGCCCAGCTCTCGGGGCCAGCAAGCCAATCACCATCTTGTCCTGTTCGATGAAGAGCCTCGCGTTTCGCTGCGCGAGATGAGCGAGAAACAAAGTACCTAAAGTTAGCGCTTTATCACGATTTGGGAAATTCATTGGTCGATCATTCGGATCAGTCATCATCTTGTGCCCGCCGGAGCGGAGCAAATGTTAGCCCGTTCCCTTCATAAGCCACAATCATCATGATTTGCCTGACTGAGCATAGCCACAAACTGCTCGCATTCGTACCTTGACATGTCTCGTTAGAAGATCGAGCTTCCGTGATTGCGGCCATTTATGGGATTTTTTTGGATTTTCTTTAAGCTGCTAACAATAAATTGACTGAATGACTTGTATCTATCTGAGCTATATTGTCAGTTGGATGGCTTGACTCAGGTGGTCTGAGCTGTTGGTTGTTGGCTGTGTCTGATCAATGCATGGAGCAGTCCATGGGTAGACATTAAAGCGACAACAGCAACAATTTTCTCATCCTACCACAAACAAACATCCCCCCAATCTGCAAGATGCGACGCTACACAGTTGAAAAGATAGGCGATAACTTCCGTTATGTACCCATTTTCGAGGAGTGGGAAGACTCAGACTATGGCGATCAAAGCGAAGAATCCCGTGAGCCTATCAATGAAGAAATCGCTCACTTCATAGCCTGGATTGATGGCTCGAAGGATCCTATTCCACCCTTGGAGGAAGTGAAAGCTAAATACCAGGAAACGTTTGGAAAGTCCTTAGCAAACAATCCTTTACACTGAAGCGACGTTGAAGTTTTCTGGACAGATAGGTTACTGAATGGAACAGCAGTGAGTAAAGAATATTCTATATAATTACATGTTCATCAGCTACTGATACAAGCTACCGAGTTTAGAAGAGAGACGGCATTCTCAGATTGCCGGGCTGCGGCCTCCCATTAAGTTTCGGGATACAAAAAATGAAGCGTCAGCCTTTCCTTCTAGGTGTCAGCGAGGATTGGCAAGCGCGGACCCTGACGAATCGAGAAGTGTGCATGCTCAAATTGGAAGAGGATATCACAAATAAGCCTGAATGGTGGTTGAAAGTTATGAATCCTGATATTGTGTCCAAATGGAAACAAGAAGCTCTTCAAATGCCTTGGGCTAGTTATCAGCATAGCGGAGAGTTCACCAGCAAGATGGCAGATATGGTAAGTAAAGGGTGATTCTTTACTGCTTCTGAACTTAACTTATCCTCGTCAGTGCTTCAGGGATCTTGCATTCAAAGCTGGAATCTATCAACAGACGAATTTGGTCCCTGTTATAGAATCCTCTGCCTGTGTCATCAAGTCAGACAGATTACTATCCAATGAGCTGACAGAAAGGCTCAAAACTGCGGCAGCACAGCTCGAAGATGTTCCGGAGCGTGAGAGAGACTGGCATCCAGGAAGCGATGACAAAGTCTTAGACCTTGTTCATCCGTCACTCTGGCCACTGGTATTCGGCCAGTCTCGAATTCTTCCCGACAAGTATGTGACGGTCGAGGAATGTCTTGAATATTGCGGTGCAGGAGAAGTCATTCCAGAGCCCTACAGACCAAAACTCAGGCACCAAGATAGCTTCCACTCTTTCAGTGAAGACGCCGATAAAAGAGCCTTGTCACTGCGGTACCAATGGCTGCCGTGTGATGTCGACCTGACGGGCGGTCGTGCCCGAATCAAGAGCTACATCAACAATCTTCACCCAGCGCAGCATGCAATCATATATCCTCTTATTGAAGAGATCATTCAGAAGTCTCTCCCCGCTTGGGATGTTGTATGCCGTTCAGCACGCAAAGAGTTCAAGTTCAAGAGATTTGGAACGGTCCACCAGGTGAAGTGGACTTGCAATGTTCCTGAGATATGTGCAACTGTACACGGCTGTTATAAGAATAACAGGCCGCTCGAGGAAGGCGAGGAGTATGACAGTGATTCAGAGACTTATTCTGCTTATGATGAACGTGAACGGTTGAACGGGCAATGGTGGTCCGAAATTCACAAGATCCAATGTCCAGAGCCCTTGGAAGACACAACTTATCCCCTTGATGCGTCGCACATCAAACGTGAAGGATTCTTCAACCAGGCTTCTCAGATTCAAGTGATTGTTAAAATGGCTAACATACACCTGACCCCTGAGAAACCCACTTATGACGGTGGTTCATGGCACGTTGAAGGGCAACTCAATGAACATATCTGCGCGACGGCATTGTTCTACTATGACAGCAATAACATCACAGAATCCCGTCTCTCCTTCCGTACGAAATCTGACAGAGAGGATCTTCGCGACAGGTTGAGTTATAGGTCTGGGGATTACGACGGTATTGAAGCCATCTTTGCGATTGACTCTAAAGGAGACAAGATGCAGACACTTGGAAGTGTTATGACTTGTGAAGGACGGGCTTTGTTTTTCCCTAATGTTTATCAGCATCGAGTTGAGCCTTTCGAGCTGGCTGATAGGACTCATCCGGGACATCGAAAGATCATTGCTTTGTTTCTTGTTGATCCTGTCATCCCTATTATCTCGACGGGGAACGTGCCCCCTCAACAGAAACATTGGTGGGCAGAGGAAGTGAGCAAGTCAGAGCCGCTCGGTAATCTTCCGAGAGAGATTAGAGAAAGTTACCTTCCCATATGGGGTAAAGGAAGCAAAACAGATTCGGGAAGATCTCATGTTGGAGCGCAGGACTACGACCAATAACACTTTCATAGACAGCTATCAAAGCTGGAACTTTTGTGAGCATTAGAATAAGAGATAAATACATGTTATATGTCTGTCCCGGGATTGAGAAGTCATTGATTACTTCCAGAAGAGGTTTATGGTTATATTAAATCCCAGATTCTCGCAGCTTTTTAGAAAGGGAGGAAGAAGAAAAGCAGTGCTATCATGGCCGGTGTTGAAACTTCTCACGCGAACACAAAAGAAAAAGTCCATCAAGTTGTCAAGGGCACTTCCCAAACGCGGACGCCGTCATAATCGAGACTGGCTAAAATCAACGATCCCTTTGAGTGATCCTCCCATGCCACCATATCATGGCTCCCTCCACTCGTAGCCTTCCCCTGGTCATTCCTCCATTTGCCTACATTTGGACCATCTTCCGTGCCACCTCTAGCAAACCTCCACTTGACCTCCTGGCTGAGATTGTAAACCTCAGTACTCCAATCACCATAGGTCCAAACCACGAGCTTGTTTCCACCGTCAAAGAACTTCACCTCTTGAGTCCCGACAAACTGCTTCATCATGCCACGAACATCGTCATCAACCAGACTGGCATCAGTAGACAGAAGTCTCTTCTGCAGCAGCTTTTTCTCCTTCACATCGAGCAGAAGAATCTCGCCACTGCTTTCTCCACCTACAACAAGCCATTGCTTGGTAGGATGCCAGGCAAGAGTCCTTCTCCAAAAGTCTGATTGTTTTCCTTCTAGAATCCAATATAACTCCCCATCAACCATCGAATAGACCCTTATGTTGCTTAGCCCGTCGTTGGCGACGAAGTAAGCCGAGTCTGGACTGAAGGCGCCAGCCCAATTCTGACCCTCGGTCATGAACTTGTACTTCTGCTTCCCCGTGACAGTATCCCAGACACGGATTGACTGATCCCAAGCTACAGAAGCAAAGAGTGATTCGTCGTGACTCCATCCTGTCCACATGACTGCATCAGTATGACCCTTGAGAAGCAGTCCTTCGGTAGGATCGTCTGCGTATACGATCTGAATATCCCATGAATCATCTCCATTTGACTCAGGGGATTCGCCAGGAAGATAGGTCATCCACTTCCCAGAAGGACTGAAAATCTGAGACCCAAAGGCTGACTGCAGTCTACCTTGGATGGTGACTTTGCTCGCCGCAACGTGCTTTGAAACAGTACGACTGACAACAGGTTCAAGTGTTCCCTTCAGATGGATAAGCTCGCCTTCGCTAAGTTCTATCCCAGCTTCCGCTAACTTGTGAGCGGCAGCTGAGAGAGCGGCCTGAGTGGCATTTCGTAACTGATCATCACTCAGCTTTGGTGCTGATCGCTCTTGTTCGATGTTCCAAAGAATAATTGTCGGTGGATCACTCTGCCCCATATCGTCATACACCTGCTCTTCACTTGACACCAGTAAATTTGAGTTGTCAGGCCTGAATGTCAGGGCATCAACATTGTTTGTATGTCCCCTCAAAATGGCAACAGTGTCCCATCTCGCAGTGTCGAGGAGGTGTATGACATGCCCAATCGCAAGAGCAAGATACTTTCCGTCACTGCTTACGGAACCAAGATGAGGGGGCTTCTTGAAGGCCATCCTCTTGATCTCATCTCCCCACTGTTGTCTGCCATTATCAGCGTAAGGGTATGGTTCCCCTGCAGCTGTCCTGAAGTCTTGCTTCACGGCGTAGCGCCAATCTTTCAAAAATTGATCACTTGAGTAACAAGTCATGGTTCACACAAAAACGAGATTATTATCTGAAGCTTCCTCAAATGTCAAGGGTCGTCAGAGGCGAAACTGACGTACATATATGTCTCGTGGGGTTGTTGCCTAAAATCCTATGAGTCACGTGGAAGTTATTTGCTCTCGACAACCAGTGCTGAAACAGGAACCAACAGGACTTCTGTAGGGAATAATTCTCGTCTCACTGGTCATGGTTGCTGGAAATGAAGAGTCACGCTCGAGCAATTGACTTCAAACAGTATCGTTTCGACTGTGGAGGATTGGCGCTATAACAGCGGGAGGGTCTCTGATTGGTTTACGTAAACGCCAAATCGTTGTTAATTGGCCACTTTGGCATTAACTAAGTTCATGTCGTGGCCCTTGAGGATGACTTGGCGTCAAATCTGGCAGGCTAGACATCGGCTTGCGCTGCTTCCTATGTTGCATCCGACTCTTGTACAGTTTTTTTATAGGCCATATCACTAGTGAGACCGAAGGAATCCTTATTATGATCTGGTTCTGACCTGAGTCACCAACATCACTTATCACTAACAAGCCGGCAATATGTATGCAAGTGTATAGGCACTATAAAGTGCGCTGCTCATGAGCAACATAAGACGATTGGTACTATTGAAGTTGACTTGATCTTCCTACACACCGAATATATCGACCGTAAGAGGAATAACATCCAAATACCGCATGCCTAGCAAAGACACCAGATAAATACATAGCTACATTAGATACTACAGTTTCTTTAAGTACTTCTGTCCTGGGCTCTATCCCATTAGTTATACGTAGGTAAAATCCTACTTTAACGCTTAATACTTTAACACTTAAATACCATACTTAGTATTAGATAAAAGCAAGACTGGGCAGTGGTGCACCATCGAACCCGGCGTTTAAAACACTAGTATCCCTTTCTGCCTTACATAAAGGCATTAATATAATAAGAACAAAACACAACATAGAAGTAGTGGGGGGTGATAATATAACCACAGAGTCTTCATTTAAGAAGGAAAACACCTTCTAGTCATGTTTATACATATCTGTGTTATGGATCAAGTAATAAAAAAGTTCCAAGTGAACTCTAAAAATGCAAAAATTGGCAAAAATTACATACAACAGCGGGGATTCGCTGGTCGTCACCGACCCAACTACTAATCCGCCGGTTAGTGGCTTGACTATGGGAGAGCGGACGGGATCCCGTATTTTCCACTACCTTTGGTCGTATGTATCAGTGTCCGCACTAACTTTAATATATAAGCACGGTATGCTTAGTTGGTGACGCTTGATAAAAAGATGGGGAGATCATCACTGCATGCTGGCACTACCGACATTAAACTACATAATGCATGCCGCGGGACTAGTTAATCCAAGACCCTCGAATCTTCTCAACCATTTAAGTTTCGCCTCTCTTATCAGCGGTGTACTCCACGATGCAACCTCACCTTGGTTAACTCGTGCGTGAAGCATCGCGTCCCTTCATCAATACACGTGTGCTTATCGCATCCATTTCAAGTGTCCAAACAAGCCATCTGCCATAGTCGATCATTAGCAATCTTAAATGAAGTTTCACTTAATATCCAAACTAAACCTTCGTGGTTGAACTGATGGATTGGATTGGTTGGCGTGCAGTCTCATGGTGGAACCACGTGGGATGTAGACCAGCTGTAATACGACCGCCGGGAGCTAGTCGTAGATCGAAAGCTGGCGCATGATCAATCCGGCACTTTGCGGGTATTTTTCGCATTGCTCTCGTTATCTCTTATACGTCAAGATGCTCCCTCGTTTTGTTGAAAATGTTACAGTCATAGCAAGCGAGTGTGCTGTCCGTGTTTCTTTACGGGTTTTTGAAGAATCATGCATCTCTCCGGCTACTTTTGTAGCCAGATTGACAAGGACGATATTGAATATCGGCCCCTTCGCCCAACCAGCCCCGCGGATGAGGATGATGCGGCGAAATCTCATACAAGCTGTTGTTCTTCCCGGAGAAGAACAAGTATACGAAGTCGAAGAAAATGGCTGAATCCGCTTCTGGCTGCTATTTTGGGGGCATTTCTGATCTTGTCAGTCCATATTCGCTTGTTTCTTGGCACATATAGGCTGACCCCTTGACCAGAATCGCTTTCTTTCTCATGACCTTTTTTATCGAGCGTTACGCTGTTCATACCTTCGAATCTTCTGGCTTTGCATTGGCCGATCCCGTCGAGGAGTATGGAGATGCATTGGACAGTGCCAAGAGATGGGTTGAAGTTCTATCACCCCAAGTCACTCCAGTAATGGTTCACTCTCACAACGACTATCTGAGACCTCGGCCGTTGTTCTCAGCATTATCGGTTGGATGTGCCAGCGTTGAGGCAGACGTTTGGCTCAGCAAGAACGGCCATGACCTATTGGTCGGTCATCATTGGTGGAATCTCACACCAGAGAGAACACTAAATTCTCTTTACCTCGAGCCCTTGCTGGAGATTCTTGATTCTTTCAACTCTCCACCGCTCAAGGACGACTCAGAGAGCCAAGAACACCGTGCTGGTATTTTTGCCAGTCATCCAAACAAGACATTGATCTTATTCATCGACGTCAAGGATGACCCTGAAAAAACGTGGCCGATAGTCCTGAGGCACTTGGAGCCCTTTAGACAGAAGGGATACTTATCCTATCACCAAAAGACTGCGTCACAGACAACAGATGAGTCGTTTCATTCCGGCCCCATCACTGTCGTAGGAACAGGCGGCATGCCTAGCCGACGTGACGTGAATATTGGCCCCGATGTGAAAAAGTGGCGGCAATACCACGACGTTTTCCTAGACGCTTCACTAGATCTGCTTTCCAACCCTGGATTTTGTGAGCGAAACGATACTCTTTGTCGCGACGTGGAGGAGAATGAATTTTATACAGCTTCGGTCTCTCTATTCAGAGCCATCGGGACTGTCATCCCATATTTCAGCAAGTCACAGCAGAAGAAGCTTGCCGAGCAGATCCAACTTGCAAAGAAGTTGAATCTCAAATCAAGGTACTGGGAGCTGCCTGGCTGGCCAGTATCTCGCAGGAATTACGTTTGGAGGACACTTGCTCATGAGGGAGTTGATTTGATCAATGCTGATGATATCGTCAGCGCAACGACGAAACAGTGGCAATCGAATTATGCTATAGAAAGTGCATGGGTTCTCGGTATTGCTTCTTGTCTTTTTAGCTTTCTCTTTACCATCATGTGGCTAGGCAAGAGGATGGTGTTTCGAATGATGACTGTTTAGAAAGACCCGCTAGTCTTAGATACCCCCTTTACAGAACAAATAAACTATTCAATCTAGAGGTAAATGTTCTCCTAATTGAGTATGTAACATGTATTGGGTTTCGCTACGTTCGAGTTTCGTCCACACAGACCGCAAGATGCCCTATGGGAGCACAGACAGGGCCGAAGCTGGGCACTTTGCCGCCTTAACCGTATAGAGGCTTGGCGCATGTCTAGAAGACTACAAACACCGGCACCAGGCAAAACTGGTACGCAACGGCTGCATCTGAAACCAAAACCCAGAACCCAGATGTTACAGGCTCTTTACAAACCAATTACTTCTTTACTCACGCTTTTGGCAGATGGTGACAATACCCCATATGCAGCCGTCCATTGTCCATGACGATGCTCCTGTTCTAAAAATACTGATCCCTGCAGCTTCATTCGCAACGGCCAACGGTAGTTCAAACGCCAAGACAGCAATGTCCAGAGAGAAGAGGGCCAAGCGTCGCTCAAGCCTCCGCAGACAATACGTGGCATCACTCAATCTTCTGAGGCTGTGCTGATGATAATCCACATTTTGAAGTCTCAGGCTTTCCGATTGGATTTGGCCAGGAGAGTTTGATGGAGACGTAAACTGTGGCTGGGAGGAGCATCTTTGCCTCCGCCTCGGCAGTTGACATATATAACCAGGTGCCCAACACTTGAAGCAGAATTCACTTTTTAATATTCTAAAATCTTCAATCAAAATGACTTACTACGGCCACAACGTCAACTTTCAGCAGCAGAACCCGGGGTATAACCCTGATGGCTACGGCCAGGGTGGTGACGATCAACGTCGCCATGAACAGGGCGGCTATCAACAAGGTGGCCCTCCGCAGTACGGTCAACAGCAAGGAGGCTATCAGCAAGGTGGTCCTCAGGGTGGTTATCAACAAGACCGTCCCGGTCTCTCACAATCTTACTACTCCGAAGCCTCTCAGTCCTCCCAATACCCTCCTGGTGGACAATCTGGGCCTGGACAATATCAGCAAGGCCCCCCTTCATACAATCAAGGGCCACAGGACCAGTTCGATGGGGTTGGCCCAGATGGTGAGCGTGGCGTGATGGGAGCCCTTGCTGGTGGTGCAGCTGGTGCTTTTGGTGGTCACAAGATAGGCGGAGTCACTGGACACAGCAAGACCAGTACCATTGTCGGTGCCCTTGCTGGTGCCTTTGGCGGTCACAAGTTACAAGATGCTGCCGAAGACTGGAAGGACGAGAGGGATGAGAAGAAGGAAGAGGAGAAGCGACGAAAGGAGGAAGAAAAGAGGCGCGAGGAAGAAGAGGAAAGGAGAAGAAAGGAACGACGTGACGACGATCGTTATGAGTCTCATCACCGCCGTCGAAGCTCTTCCCGTGGCTCTGACCGACGTCGTGGTGGGCACTATGCTGGAAACTTCACTGCATCATCTCGAGATATCAGACTTGATGCTCACGGCGACTACGTTCTGCACGCCTCTTGCCGTCGCGAGGATGGAGATTACCAGTACACATCTATCTCACTCGACAAGATCCTTGAGAACGACAGAGGAAGCTTCCGTTGGTCCGCAGGTGGCCACCACGGTGGTTCTTCTTCTGTGACTGTTCAACAAGGCGATACCCTTCGTGGCATCGCTGCTCGATTCAACTGCTCCTTTGAGGAGATTGCTCGACATAACAATATCAATAACCCCGATCTGATCTATCCTGGACAGACACTTCAGATTCCTGGTGGTGGTCGCCATGGAGGTGGTGGTTTTGGATGGTCGGCACGACATGTGCGTCTTGTTGATGGTGGTCAGAGGCTGGAGGGTGAGCTGTCTCGAGATGGAGATTGGGTACTCAGCTCTATCATACTTGATGAGCGGATCAGGAACTTCAATGGCACTTTGGAGCTTATCTAGGTTGGAGACTGTGGACATGTAAAATAGCAACTGAACAGCGCATCGCAGCAGATAAAAGATTGTTTCTTAAATTGTTCTGGTGACACCAACGGCCCAACATGTCTACCCATAAGAACCTCATTCTATCCTTTACTCACGCCTACACTTGCGCAAAAATGACAGGCTCCTCACTTCTGCTCACCGTCCTCTGGCTTTCGACCCCAGACAAAGCGAACGTTGAAGTACGGATGGAGCTTCTTGTTCCGAAGATCCTTTGGCATCTGCATCAGGAAAACTTGATACTCATCGGCCGGCCACTTGAGTACTTCATGCCAGATCATCTGCGAATAGCCTGGCTTGTGTATCAGTCATCTGCGCTCACTGGTTTCTGGCAAGGACAATCGGAGTGAGCACTTACCAACAAGGTCGGATTCCAGACTGAGTTTAGCATACTGGCCAATCTCAGCCAGCTTTGGATCTTTGGGCCACGAGCCAAAAGGGACCTAATATTATATGACTCATTAGTATATTCTTGAGAACCTGTTGAGCTTGTACTTGCCTTATAGTAAGCTTCTTGGATATCCACGAAGCCAGCTTCTTTCATAGCTTTCATCTGTAGATCCTCGGTGAGGACTGACAACGAACAGCCAGTGATCTTCCCTCCTTCGATAAACATCTTGTCCCAAGTTCCACCTAAAGCAGTCGTTCCATCATTAGTGACTGTACCATCGTCGCTATGGGTCATCGGCTCAGACTCCACCCAACCACCTGGCTTGACGACATTGTATGCTTCCTTGAAAAGTGCAGTCCAGTCTCTGATTGCACCAAACAGGTAGCGCATATGGACAAAGTCAAAAGTGTTTGCATCCCACGTCCACGGCTTAGTGCAATCATCGATCTCGAATTTGAGGTTTGGGGGCACCCAATCCGGCTGAACGGCAGACAGGTCTGTGCCGATTACAGCAGTGTTGGGATGCTCATCAGCGTAGTCTCTGATTAGGTCAGCTGGAAAGGAACACATGGATATTGAATACATACATCGCCCAGATACCTAAGAATAAGCCTGATTAGTAGGTAGTACCTCCTTTTTGGACTTGAGTGGCCTACCTGTTCCCGTTCCAACATCAAGCACTTTCTGTGGCACACAATTGTCAGCCCGACGTGTCTTCACTTAGGCAACGTTCTCTAACCTGGGCATCATCCTTGACTGGTGCCAAATACAGCTTATCATCAGTAAGCAGTGTCAAGAAGTGGTGCCTATGTCATGTTAGTAGCTGGTATATATTCACGTGTAAGCTTTGTAGCCAGCGTTTACTCACATCAGATCGAAGTTTTCGAGGGTCTGTTCGTCAGTAGGGATCAGGTAGCTACTGTCATGGTAGGCTGAGTGGTACGATCTTCCCTTGAACTTTCGATACTCCAAGATGCTCGAAGCCACGGTTGCTGTAGATGAGTTCCTAACATGTTCCAAGATCAGTTACGGTTCAAGATCAAGTCCTCGAAGCAATCATACGCGTCGGCGCTCAAGGCAGAATCATTGTCGGCCACAGCTTCGCTTTCGAGCGGTTGTCCTAGACTGTTTTCACCTGCAGCTGGAGGCGAATCTTGAGTTGGAGGAACTGAGGTCGATGCTGTAGGAACAGACATTGCAACTTGACAATGGATGAAGGACCTTGCCGGCTTTTTTGTTTGGTTGAGTGAGTGAATTAGAAGTGAGGAGAAAATCAGAACATTCAAAATGCAACATGCGATGTTGGCTGTTGGCTCTGCAGATGTCGAAGTTATGCGCCGAGACTGGAGACCAGACGTTGATTGGACATATGCTCCGGAAATGTGAAGCGATATATCCGACGACCCCAATCAGGCAGTTCGCTTGGGGTTTGCTTCCAGATCAAGCAGCTGTTTTTGGATAAAATCCCTTGTATACTTGCAATCTATGGCTATTTTGGCAAAATGCATCTCGAAAAGACAAAACAGGGACGGTAGTAACTGTCATATTAATCGAGGTCCCGTTGCTTTTGCACTGTCGTAGGGTAGGCAGACTACAGTGGTTAGTCCAGGGCATGCGGCTCCCGGCACAGAGCGGTTCGACCAACCAACAGCACAGCACACGCTGGGGAATCCTCTACCGCTCCCTGCGGTTTTCGGCAGCAGCACTGACTTTCTACCAGCAGCGCCCTGTATTTATACCAACAGTACATTCCATCGATGACACAACACACTGTATTTGGATTGGCAAAGCGTGTCTGTGATCTGAATAACAAGATACCCTCAATGCTGGCAGGCGTGTCGTGTCACAATTCGGTCGGTATCCATATGTTGATAAGCCCCAGATGCTGCTGTTGAGGGCCTTTTGTTCACAACAACAAGCGTGACGTCAATGACGTATGCTTACTGAATCAAGGGAGGATCATCAGTAAAGAAACATCATCTGCAGAACATTCTATATGATAAGCAGGCCTGGAAATATGGTATGCTACGGAAAATCCATCATTTTACAACTCTTGCACAGATTTATTATCCGTCGGCCGCCAGAAATTGGTCATCTTTGATCAATTAAGCTGAGCAGAGCAGATACGAGGGTAATCGGTCGGAAATACCATGATGCGCGATAAAACGCAGCTACGGATGCGTCAGTGACTGGCAAAAACCTCGTATCAGCAACTAATTTTAACCTTGGAGCATTAAGCATGCACCAATCGTGTAGCTAAATCAGCCACAGTCTCCGCTTTTGGCGTGCTTCCCCTCGTTAGCTTATTCCTAATTTCCCACGCCAACCCCGTCTTTGTTTCTCCATCCGACATCAGTTGGCATCTTCGATTCAACGCGACACCACCAGATTCATCGAATCTGTCGCTTTCTCATCAATTATCCCTTGGATGCTCTCGGGATAGACAGGACGCCCAGTGCCCGACACGCTCGCTTCATATTGCTGGACCTAAGCGCCATTTGATCGTCTCCGCGCCAGCCGAAGTCTGTCCCACTTGCGCATCGAACATCAACAATGGTCAACAGGGTCGCATTTTACTGTCGCATATAAACCTGCCCCTCAAATTGTGAACCCAGTTCGAGGCAGACAGCCGCCTCTCAATCGTTGAGACACTTCTCTTTGAAGCCGACCGCATCCATTCACCACCAACATGAAGCCATTCACAGCATCTCTCATTGCCCTCTCATGGCTCGCCCAACTTCCCGCCACAATGGCCGGCAGGGTCCTCGAGTCCAAGTCTCTCAATAGCTGCCAACAAGGCTCTCTATTGACTGCCAGTCTCTTCCACGTCACCATCACCCCAAACAACTCACTGGCTACCGTCAACGTCAATGCTCTTGCCTCAATTCAAGGCTATGTTTACTTTGATGTTGCCCTCGACGTCTACGGCCACCGATTCATTCGTGAGGTCGTCGATCCTTGCCATACCAGTTTTGACTTACCCAGTCTGTGTCCGATGTCTCCTGGTGATATCGACATCAAGTTCAATTTCCCTATTGGGGATGCCTTGGATCAGATTCCTGGTATTGCCTATGGCATTCCTGACTTGGACGCCACTGTGCGCGCATACGTCAATATGACCTCGACGCGTGAGAGTGTTGCCTGCGTCGAGGCCGACTTCTCTACTGGCAAAACAGTCGAGCAACTCTCGGTTAAATGGGTCACTGCTATTATCATCGGAATTGGTCTCGTCTCCTCGGCCCTCATCTCGCTAGCCGGCTACGGTAACGCTGCTGCTCATCTCGCCGCCAACACATTATCCCTCTTCGCCTACTTCCAGGCCCAGGCTATTATGGGACTCACTGCCGTTACAATGCCTCCCATTGTGGATGCTTGGACCCAGAACTTCCAGTGGTCTATGGGAATCATCCGGATGGGCTGGATGCAAGACATATTCACTTGGTATGCACGCGCTACAGGTGGAAAGCCCGCCCGTCTCTTCGACAATCTCGCTACTGCTTCGGTTCAAGTTGTGAAGCGATCCATTGACAACATCCCTGGCGCCGCAGCCCTGGTTCGTCGCAGCTTCGCCATCTCAAAAAGATCCAACATTGAGCTTGAAACTGGTTCATTCTTAGTCTATGGTATTCAGCGTGTGGCCTTCCGCTCCCATATCGAGACAACGAACCTTTTCTTGACTGCTATCGTCTTCTTCGGCATTTTCACTGTTTTTGCTTGCATAGGAGTCGTCTTGTTCAAGCTCGTTCTTGACCTCTGTGCAAAGCAAGCCTGGATCAAACGTGAGCGTTTCCTCGAATTCCGGACTGAATGGCGCACCATTCTTAAGGGAATTCTCCTCAGACTCACCCTCATGGGCTTCTCTCCCATTACCATTCTTTGTCTTTGGGAGTTCACACAGGTTGACTCGGCTGCGCATGTTGTCCTCGCGGTCTTCTTCTTTTTCACAGTCCTGATCACCCTCGCCCTGGCAGCTCTGAAGATCGTCACACTGGCGAGACACAACAACCCCGTTGTCACATTGTATTCGAACTCGCGAATCTTGAACAAGTGGGGATTCCTGTACATTCAGTACCGAGCTACCGGTTACTATTTCATCGTGCCTCAGCTTGCTTACATCCTTGTCAAGGGCATGTTCATCGCGCTGAGCCAAAAGAGTGGTGTTACTCAGGCAATTGCTCTCATTCTTATCGAAGCAGCTGCCCTTATCACCGTAAGCGTCATGCGCCCTTTCATGGATAAGAGCTTGAACTCGTTCAACATCGCTATCTTTGTCCTGAACTTTCTCAACGCCATCTGCCTCTTCATCTTCACCAATGTTCTCGGCATGCCTAAAATGGGCCCCTCCGTCACTGGCCTTGTCGTCTTTGTCGCCAATGCCGCCTTCTCTCTTATCCTGCTGATCATGATCATCGTGTCGAGTGCTCTTGTGTTCTGGCGAAAGAACCCCGATGCTCGATACCAATTCATGGCAGATGACAGAGCATCTTTCATGAAGTCCCGCTCGTCAACACAGCTCGATACTATGACACAACTCGATGCCTTAGCAGCCACAGCACGGGGAGACCGGACAGGTCGTTCTCGCCCTGTCTCTAGGTCATCATCGGAGCTTGCGGCTAATGTGTTCCCAACGGCAGGACCAAAGCAGGCTTCCGCTTCTACCCTGTCATCGAGAAGCCCTCACAAAGACTCAGAAATAGATGTCAGAGCGTCGGAACATTAAAGAGCTTTCAAAGAACGCGATGGTCCTTCCTCAAACTAAATAAGATAAATTTATGTTGTTTAATATTGTAATTATCAGTCTGGCCTATGAGCCCCCTGACTTGAATATTTGTTTCAAGTCTATACGTAGGAGTTGGCATTGTTCAAGCCTTTTTTTATGATGCGTGTTCAAGAGTCATGTGGTGATATAGACAATAAGGAATGACGAATGACCTTTGACTCATTCCGTGTTGAAAAATTTATTATCATTAGCATTATTATGGTCAATGTTCTATCGATGATTATGATATCCCGGCCCTTTCCATGATCTGCAATGTATTATACCCATATAACCCCATATGCTTGTCTCCTTTAAATGATCCATTCAGGCTTGATGCCCAAGTCATTCTTTTGAATCCACATAGCTCTCCTCTTGTCTCGCTTCTCCTTTTTCGCCCGCCAGAAAGCCTCATCATCGTCGTCAGTGCTATCCTCGTCGAGGACAGCACTAGCACGAGGGACATTAGAACGGCCATTTTCCCAATTTTTGAAAGACATGTTGTCATCGGCCAGCCCAACCTTGCTCGACCGCACTGGAGTTGTGGCTTTAGAAACAGGTCGATAGCGACTCGGAAGACCAACGGTGTTGCGTTCCGATGGTGCAACGGAAGCAGCATAGCCCCCTGACTGTTGTTGGTATACGGGCTTTGCGTAAAGAGAGGATGCGTAGTTTGATCTTGCATAGTTTGACCTGGCGTAGTTCGAAGGAGCGTACTGTGAAGGGGCATAAATCGACCTAACACCCGGGACACCTCCATTCATGACCAATTGCTGGTCCCAAGGCTGATTGCCCCTCTGGTTCATGGTCACCATGGACCTCATGAACTCGTTCTGAGCTTGCAGAAGGTTGAGCATATCGTTGTTGGAAGGAAATGGAGGGGGCCGAGGGACAGCGACCGGGGTTTGAGGACGCGAAAAGACCATTGGCGTCTGCGTACCAGCCATACCAAAAGGTTGCGCAATTCCAATCTGTTGTTGAGCGGGCTGTCTCCAGGTAAAGGCGTTATTAGTATCAGGAAGTGGTTGGAAGCCATGGCTTGGAGGCACGCGGCGTTCATTCTTGGCGCGCTCTTCAGCTGCTATCACGGCCACCAAGCCACCAGTTATGTGTTGCTGATTGTTTAGTGGCCACAAGTTGGTGGTTTCCGGGTAGGGAATTTGCGGAAGGTTCCTCTCAAAAGCCGGCACTGGCGTTCGTGTATTTTGGCGAATGTTTATGGATTGGAGCTGGGAGAAGGAGTCCCCTCTTCCATGGCTGAAAACAACGGAGGGAGCTTTTCCACCAGAGTTTCGCTGGATCGGAAGTAGTGCCAGAGGCACGTCGTCATCATCCACCTCAGGCTCACAACGTGGAATGGCATCTTCTGGTAAGCCTTGAAACGTCTTGAACGATTTCATGGACCATGACGAAGAGACTCGCGTGTGAGAGCGCAACGGTGGGAGATCAGGTCCATTCGTACTCTTCATCATCCGCTGCCTGTAGCTTCCATCGAGGTATGCCTGCTGCTTCTTCCGTTGTGCTCTCTGTTTGTTGAGCGCGTCCGTGTCGTCTATGCATTCGTAGTCAACCTTGTCATCTTCCTCTTCTTCGCCACCGTAGAAGCGTCTTTCAGCATCTTCACGGGCCTTTCGCTTCTGTAGAGCCTCGAACTCAGCAGTCGTCATCACCTTTCCATGGCCGAGACGAGAGGCAACAGGAGGTGGTGGAGGAGGGGCTTTGACTTCAGGGCTTTCGGGGACCGAATCTAGTATTGGAACATATAGATCGGCGAGGTCTTCTAGCCCTTCCTGGATCTGGTAAATCTGCCTGGGCTTTGTGACGGAACTGCGAGATGATGTGAACAATGGCTCGGCGTCAACAGAATCGGGTGTGTTGAGGCTGTCGTCATTGATGAATGGCCACCGAGGAGTATGCCTAGATATCGGACCAACGAGTTGTTCGAATTCGACCAAGCCATTTTGTGTTTGTTCATCACGAGTCTCTTCTGCGCTCCACGAACGCGAGTAATGCTCAATGATGCCAGCGTTGGAAGAAAATCTCAGAGTAGATGGATCATTCGGTGTAATAGGCGATGGCGACGGCGGTCGATCATCGCTCAATGTATGGTCGTTTGTGTCGATTGGCTCAAGGTATGCCCTCGATTTGATGAATGGTTGAATCTTTGCAAAATCCATATCGAGAGGACTGGCTCTGTGAAGTGTTGATGCTGTCACGTCCTTGCTATGGTCGTGCAAATGACCGCTTCGACTTGACAACGACAGTGGTTTTGTATCGTCATGGCGCAAATGAGCGTGTGGTGTCGTGGTCAAAAACATGGAAGGTAGATGTTGATTGAGCGCAAGGAAAGGTTGATCGACAAAGACTCAAGAAAAGCTTAGATTGCCGGCCGCTGAAGAATTACCTTCAACCTGTCATCATTGCCAAGACATCCCTTGCCTCGAGATTCCTCCCTTAAAGGGATGGTGTATTGGGGATAGCCTCAATGTCTCAGCCCTGAAGGGCGCAACATTCCCTTGAATTGACAATATGATAAAAAGCTTAAAATAGCAATCACCTTTGTTACGACGCTTAAAAAAAAAGCTGAATCTATTATTATGACCATTATTGTTGAATTCAGTCTATCTTCTGTATTCACCAGAGTCGTACATTTACCCAGTAGCTCCAAGATTGCGCAAAGTAAATTTGGACAGCAAAGATCGCTGAGTTCCATTTTCATCGCAATATTCTATTGAATCCGCCAACAGCGAAGTTCATATTTACAGTTTGATAGGAATGCATAGACCTATCTATAGAATATGTGTTCAGCGTCAGGTATTGGCTATGTCAACGATAATGCATTTTCCCAGACCAGACTGGAACATCACGTTTCTTTGACCACCATAATAAGACAGCGTCCCCACTGCAAGAATAAGCACAGGGTTCCTGTCAAGTATACATGCCGCTGTTGAGGTGAACTGGCGGCTATGCTCCAGCTTCATACAACTATTCATTGTCAGCAGTTCATAAAACACATTTGAGTAACACTAACATATTCTAGAAAAGAAAGTCGACGTGCAGTAAAGTCCCAGTTGGGATGTCGGCAACGTCCTACCAGACGCATGGCCCAGGCACTGCATTTTAAACTCAAGACTACGGGATAAAAATGCCGAGCACTCTGAATTAAAGTTTTCGCAAACAAGCGAGTGTAACAGAGGAAATTAACGATATGTCATCTCGTCACGACTTTCCTCAAAATGGCCACATCTAGCTGTCTCAAAGTTGAAGCGATCACTGAACTGGCCAAACTGCCGTAATAGCTCGTATGATGAGAGTTTTAAAATTTTATAGACTATGGGTCCCAGTCACTATCATCCGAACTGACCGATTCTTGCACCTTGACGGGTAGATCTAATTGTCTCATTGAGATTATCTCACATTGTGCGCCTTTGCGTCCAATTGAGAAGAAATCACTTGCAAACCCGTTCAAAGGTCTCATTCAGCTTTCCGCCGCATTTCTGGATCTGCTGAGCCTCATATTCCAGACTAGTAAAGATCTGGCATCCCTCGCCACCCATAATCCTGCCTGTTTCCTCACTACCGCCGTACTTGAGAACCCTAGCCGCCATCCCTGCCGCAATTGCCTGGTTCCTGGTTGGGTCATTCAATGAAGTGCCGTTGTTGAATTTGGCTGCGCCAGCGACTGCAGCATAGCCCAGACGACGCGCGTAAAGAAAGCCGATCTGTTCGTCGATGGCATCGATGAATTTGCGTGCACAGGCGAGAGCTTCGTCGGGATCGTGGGATTTGCATGCTGAAGCTGCGACTGGAACATCCGAGAGAACAGTGATATTGTAAGGGTATTGAGCGCTGTGAGATGCTCCGACAGAGCCTGGATAGTTGCTGGCGGTGGCATTAATGGAGTGTTTATCAATACATGGTATAAGCTTTGAAGAAGAAGGATGGCAAGTCGATATACCGACAACTATAAAGAGCGTTATGCTTAAATGAGTAGGCGTAGTAAGGCGCATAATTAATATCTGGTATGTGTAAAGAGAGAGGATAACTGGAGGTAATAAGGGGAGAGATTCTTGGTATATATACCTATATGTAATAATAATAGTATATTACGTATATAT
>PVQB02000517.1:0-33793 GCA_002980475.2 Fusarium beomiforme | reverse complement strand
CAAGCTTTATCTTACAAACGACAAGCAGATTTGACCCTCCCTCCCCCTTTGCGCTTCGACCTTCGCGAGCCCCCTCCATCGAACGTCGTCAACAAATAATACCAGGAAGAGCGCACGTTCCTCTGCCTCTCTGACCACATCATCCTTCTGGGTTATTATCGTACGGTGCAACATTCGTACAACAAAATACATATCCTCCTGTAAGTCAACATACCGCTGCTGCGACTGTTGCTGTTGCTGCACATGAATGGAGACGATTGCTGTGGCTTGGGCCCTTGGGGTTTGGTCTACCGGCCCTCCAAACCATGGCGATAGCGATATGGAGGTGTGGCAATACCCGTCTTTGCAGATGCGCTTCTGGCTTTGGGTTGCAATGGCAGTTTAGAAACACAGGGTTCCTTGCGACATGTCAAGGTGTCGGTTTTGGACTCGGTTCTTCTGGCCCGATTAGCGATTATCTGACGATTCTAAACTCGGCCCATCTATTGAGCTCATGGGTCGTCTTTGGTCCTTCTCGCCAACCAAGTCCAGCCTGACTGTGTCGCACTGACTGCTCTGCCCACCAAGAAATGCCACGCCCCATTGCTATCGCCTTTCCCACCACGTCACTTAACGTCAGATCAGATCCACGTTAGCCCCATGTACTTGCCTACAGCTCACGGAACCATCCCTGTTGGCCTGCAGCAAGTGCCCGCAGAACGACCTGATATTTCTGCTTTGCTACTCGTTGGCTGCTAATATCAGTTGATTTGAGAGACATATAATTCCCGTCTTCTCCAACTGTTCTGGGCTGAATTCCTCACGTCTTCATTCTTTTGCAGCAGAGCTACCCCGCCAAGCTCATTCCACCCACTAAGTTTCCCAAAACTTGCTAACCATTTCATAATGGCTCAGAAACCCTCACACAAGCATACCAAAAGCGTCATGGCTGCTACCGCTCAGGACCACCTCGAGTTTGGAGGCAAGATCTCATGGCTTGCCTCCCTCGACACCGCTTTCCGACCTCAGCGCAACTACCGCCGCTCCTCCATTATCTGCACTATCGGCCCCAAGACCAACTCTGTTGAGGCTATCAACAAGCTCCGAGATTCCGGTCTCAACGTTGTTCGCATGAACTTCTCCCACGGATCATACGAGTACCACAAGTCTGTCATTGACCACGCCCGTGAGTCCGAGGCTACCCACGCTGGTCGCAATGTTGCCATTGCTCTTGACACCAAGGGCCCTGAGATCCGAACGGGTAACACTCCCAATGACGAGGATATTCCCATCTCTGCCGGCCATGAGATGAACATCACCACCGATGATGCTTATGCCACTTCCTGCGACGACAAGAACATGTAAGTAGAATGCAATTGATGTGGTTCATATGGCTAATCTTTCCAGGTACGTCGACTACAAGAACATCACCAGCGTCATCGAGCCCGGCCGCGTCATCTACGTCGACGACGGTGTCCTCGCTTTCGATGTCCTCGAGATCAAGGACGAGAAGACTATCCGAGTCAAGGCCCGAAACAACGGTGCCATCTGCTCCAAGAAGGGTGTCAATCTGCCCAACACTGATGTCGATCTGCCTGCTCTTTCCGAGAAGGACAAGGCTGATCTCAAGTTCGGTGTTGAGAACAACGTCGACATGGTTTTCGCTTCTTTCATCCGCCGTGCTCAGGATATCTATGATATCCGTGAGGTTCTCGGGGAGAAGGGCAAGCACATTCAGATCATCGCCAAGATTGAGAACCGACAGGGTCTCAACAACTTCAAGGAGATTCTCGAGGCTACTGATGGTGTCATGGTTGCCCGTGGTGATCTCGGTATCGAGATTCCCGCTGCTGAGGTTTTCGCTGCCCAGAAGAAGCTTATTGCCATGTGCAACCTCGCTGGCAAGCCCGTCATCTGCGCTACTCAGATGCTCGAGTCCATGATCAAGAACCCCCGTCCCACTCGTGCTGAGATCAGCGACGTCGGTAACGCTATCACTGATGGTGCCGACTGTGTTATGCTTTCTGGTGAGACAGCCAAGGGTAGCTACCCCTGCGAGGCTGTCAAGGAGATGCACGAGGCTTGTCTCAAGGCCGAGAACACTATCCCCTATGTCTCCCACTTCGAGGAGTTGTGCACCCTCG
Organism: Fusarium beomiforme; assembly: GCA_002980475.2. Taxonomy (NCBI): domain Eukaryota; kingdom Fungi; phylum Ascomycota; class Sordariomycetes; order Hypocreales; family Nectriaceae; genus Fusarium; species Fusarium beomiforme. The sequence continues at coordinate 31,670 of PVQB02000517.1, read as the reverse complement.
TCAAGCGCCCTGTCGCCACTGTCGAGTCTTGCGCTATGGCTGCTGTCCGCGCTTCCCTCGATCTTGGTGCTGGTGGTATCATTGTCCTCTCCACCTCCGGAGAGTCGGCCCGCATGCTTTCCAAGTACCGACCCGTGTGCCCCATCTTCATGGTCACCCGAAGCCCCACAACATCTCGATTCGCCCATCTTTACCGTGGCGTGTACCCCTTCCTGTTCCCTGAGAGCAAGCCCGACTTCACTCAGGTCAACTGGCAGGAGGATGTCGATCGACGAATCAAGTGGGCCGTCAACAACGCCCTCCAGCTTAACGTCCTTACTCCCGGTGACACCGTTGTTGTTGTCCAGGGCTGGAAGGGCGGCATGGGTAACACCAACACCCTCCGAATTGTCAAGGCTGACCCCGAGCACCTCGGCATTGGTCAGCTTCAGTAAAGCATAAAAAGTCTCTTAAGATGAACCTGGAGTGACGGGGAATTGTTTAATGCGCAAATTAGTAATGATAGACAGGGCAATGGTTGTTTCCAAAGTTAGGGTACTGGTTTACGAGTTCTGAATCACGTAAAGGAATAAACAGGGCAAGTCCCTTTTTGCATCATACCATTTCTCTCTGTGAACTGTGTCCTCGAGGAAGTCAGTGAACTTTTTTGCCATCTCTTTGTTTACTAGACTTGATATTGCAGAGACCTCGAGTTATCGGCCAACACTCCATCGTATAACGTCCAGTACCTCTCTCAGATCAATACATGTGTTTGTAGCGACCTGCCTATCCGACACCCATTAGCCCACACATGCACCCAAGGATTAAAGGCTGAGCTACGGAAAGACTCCGAGCTAGGGTCCGGATCTCTCGATTCAAGGGTACATTCTTACCCCTGACGATACGATATATGATGAGATGATCTATGTTTTTGTGGTCCGTATACAAGATGTGGTCTGATTCGGCCACGGTCGGTCATAAACCATTCTGGCATGATTCGGATGTTTGAGATGAGTTGTCGGTCCTTTCGGCGAGGCTCAGGTATTTTACTAGGAGTAATATAACTCATTTGACTTGGGGCTAGGGAGTGTAAGAGATCTTGAGACCTCGATCCCAAGCCACAGAAATACTTACAGAGATTTGGGATAGTTCACGGCAATTAAGAATAATATAGGATAGACTTGGGGGGCTCTTTAACTGGATTTTCATCCACCCTCAGTGTTTAAGTGCCTATACACTCCCGGTCGGGACGGAGAGATGAGACGATCGAACAAGTTTAGGACATGAGGTGTCATGTCTAGTAAAACAGGTTAGATCGTTGAGTCTGGAGATTAAGGACATGTAGAATGCCTTGGTCAAGGTTGAACGGTGTGAATAAATATTATGGTGGTTCAACATTTTGAGATATTATAAGTCTCATTTGACAAGACGTCTCTTGATGCATATGATAACGACCTTTCGTCATTGTTTTTTTTTTTTCCTCATGTCCCCGACGGTTCGGCTCGAGCCGCATCATGCAACCAACGGGCCCTGCATTTGAGCACATGACGAACGCCTCATTTGCGCCCCCGTTTGAACTCGTCGACAAAAGTACAGTGGATGAATAATGAATAGTTATTTCATAAATCAATGTAAAAACAAATGCTGAATTCTTTCTATGTGTGCATGAAAACAGCCGGTCGGCTCATTTTCGTCTAGAGATCCTTGATCTCAAACTTCTTTCTCAGATGCTCACCATACTTGATAAACAGCCAGGGCGCGGGTATCAAAGCAGCGGCGATGAAACCCAGAAGGCTATTTCCCCAACCCATACCAAGTTTGTCGTACATTGGTAGTCCAGCGAGAGGGAGGAATGCGCCAGCAATGGATCGCATGACAGCATTGGCGGCGAGAGCGGATGCTGCGTAAACGGTGAAGCTATCGATGAGATACATTTGTAGGGACTGCGCAGTGTTAGATTGATTCAAGCTATATAACAATTGACTTACCATAAAGATAACGAGGTTTCCAACACCAATGACACAAGTTCCGAGGATGGGTGCAATCCAGTGAGTCTTATACTCAGCAGTCCAACCATAAATGAAGAAACCAGCTGGGAGCAGAACAGCTCCAATCCTGAGCGGTGGGAGACGATTCTCGGGCCTCATTGCTTCAGCAGGGTCATCAATTCCCTGCTCCTTAGCAGCTGCAGCCTGCTTTTTCATGTACTTGTCACTTGCGACAGAGAAATACGCGACGCCAATCATACTACCGACACCAAGACCAAGGAACGTCAGGCCTGCATGGATTGTGTTGAAGTGGTAAATTCGCATGAAGAGAGGTGTAAGACTCGTGAAGAGGAGGTACAGATACGCGTACGCGAGACCAACGTATACACCGCAGATGATGCAAATTGGCGAGAAGGCGAGCATCTTAAATGGACGTAGGATACCACGCTTGAAGTAATCCGAGGGACTAAGACCGGCGTCGAGCTTTGATCGGAGGCGATCGTTGCCTGTCTCCTTCTGAAGTCTCTTCGTCTTTCGAGCTAGAATGACTGGTGCATAAGTCTCTTCTGAGGCGAAAAAGAAAAGGATGGACAGCACGCCAGACGTGATAGCGATGATCCAGAAAACCCAGCGCCAACCGAGAGCGTCAGTTACAACACCACCAACAACAGGGCCGATAATAGGTCCGAGGAGAGGGCCAATGCTGAAGCTCGCCATTGCTGCGCCTCGCTTCTCCTGAACGATCATATCCGCGATTGTGCCGCCACCGTTGGTGATGGGTGTTGAGCCAAACATACCACTGAAGAAACGAAATGCGATAAGGCTGTTCAATGAAGGGGCCTTTGCGCAAGCAACTACGAATGCTGGAAAAGTTAGAAGGGCTTGGCTAATCAGAAAAGCATATCATACCTATAAATCCAACGTTGCAACAGTGGTAGACTATCTGACGTCCATACAGTTCGGAAAGTGGAGCGAAGATCATAGGACCTGCAGCGAAGCCGAGAACGTAGACTGAAATACAGAAGGAAGCTAGCTCAGTGCTTCGACTACCAAACTCAACCATAAGTTGTGGTACACCGGGAGCAAACATGGCTGTGTCATGTTAGTCTGTCTTCATCCTCCAGTGGCCCATCGAAGACCCTTAAAGACTGCAATATCGAAAGGAATACAGTGACAAAGACCACTTACAAGAAGCGAGCGGAGTGACAAATGTCAGTGCCGAAACGAGCACACAGTTGAGAACCTTCTTCCATGTCGCGAAGTTGTATGGATTCTGGCGATCCTTATCACCATCCCACCAAACAATGTCGCTTTCACTTGTTTGGGAACCCTCTTCCTCGTCCCTAACGGACCCAGTTTCCTTGTCGTGGTGCGCTGGATCTAGGGATGTTCTTTCTATTGCATGACTTGCCCGTCTGTGGCTCGTGAGACTGGCTCGTCTTTGCTCATCCGCAGGAGTAGGTATAAAGCCAATGTTGCTGGGAATATCGGCGTCGTGACCTTCGGCGATGGCCTCCCGGGTCTTTTCTTCTCGTGTTGGTTCGCGGGTCAAGGTATGAGGTCTGGACTCTTGCCGAGCCAGGTCATCTTCTCTACTCATCATGAACGTCTCAATTGTATAACGAGACTGTAGTGAGGTCGGAGATATTCCGTATTAGGTAACTCCTAATCGTACTGGTGGATATTGTGCGTTTGGTCTCCCCGGATTTTCGCAAATCCTATTCTGTGGCTCCTCTCCACTGAAGTTGACTAGGTTCAATTTTCGTAAAGCTGACAGAAGGCGAAGAATTCGATGGGGTGATCCTGAAAACCAGTAGCCTGACAAGACGGGCAAACTAACTGGCAAACAAGCTTGAAGCCCCTCAGAGAAGCCGGCGGCGTGGTGAATAGCTGACTGATGAACCGAGTCAAATTTGGTTGTTTGGCAAACCCGGAGAAATTGTTCTCAGTAGCCGATAAAGAAACACCAACAAGGTCAACGCGCTTTTGCAGTTATGGCAGTGGCGTGAGGTGATACACAGAAGGAGAAAAAAGTGAAGGAACAGGAAAACAAAGCTGTCCTCGCATCCTTGAACATAGCCAGAAGCAATGTAACTGGACCCAGGCAAAGGGCCCTCCGCCTATTCGGATTTCCGTCTAAATCTGCTGTAGATCTCCTCTCTCGATGTAACAAGCCTCGGCCGGAACACTTGTTCCCCCTCCCTCTTCGGCTCCTCGCTCGCGTTCGGGTTCAGCCATAAACTCCGTCAACCTACATGACACTAGAGCACGTCGTTCTCGCAGAGGGTCCTTTTTCGCATGGGTACTGGTAATTTCATTGGACAGGGGTGTGCTTGAAACAGCCTGATTACCCGCTCTTGTGTAGATGGCGTGCTATAATAGTCTCGGCCGAGTCATGGAGTTGACTTTCCGTCTATTTCCTCACAATATCCGTCGGGTTTGGGGAATCTCTTGAGTGCGGAGGTGCGCTAGTGCCCAGCAGCTCAAAGACATTTCCCCGCGCTCTTTCATCCTCTGAGCAGTGAAGGCCATCTCATGTATTCACTCATGAACTGAGCTTGTTCGCATAACATCGGGAAAATCCCCAGGGCTGACACCCATATGAATTCATGTGGCGTGACAGCGGCACTTTTTGTACCTATCCTGACAAATCGCTCTAGTCTACTTCAACGACTCTTCACTCAAGAAACGAGCAGGAAATAACTTCTCGTTTGGGTCGTAGGCCCGAGATATCAGCCTTAACTTCCGCCAGACAGCATGATTGGACAACCAATGCCATCGCCAAATGTTAAATGGCCCACTGCTCATATTTGAATAACACTCTCTTTTCTAGTTTTGTGTGTTGAAGTTAGACATCGTGCAACCACGAGCCGCATCTGTCAATCGCAATATTATCCACATGATCTCTTTATGGGAGCACGCGGAAGAGAATAACAACGACGGTATCTCGGCTGCGGCGAAGCGTTGCGACAGTAGTCAGAGCAAAGGATACGGTGGTACACGCCTTGGCTTGCGACAGCTATCTGCGGATAAACCAGGCGTCGTGATTTCACTGGTTGCATAATATTCAGAATCGGTGTTGCAGTTGGGCTTTGTTATTTGGGGGCGGGTCTCGAAATGGCAACGGCCGTGACATCTTCGCATCATTGTAAGGCCGCAGACATGTCTTTGGTTGCTGCCGCCCTGCCGCTTTCCGTTGAACGAGCAGTCCCATAGTGATGTCGACAGCTGATTCTTCCCAGGGCCAAATACTCCTAATCTGTGTGATTTTGCAAACAGGGGGCATGGTACATCGAAAAAAACAGGAAGAATATGCCTAATAACCTCATGTACAGTTATGTGAAGAAATCCGTCCTTCACACGATCCCGCTTGGAAACCCAACATATGGCGCGAAAAACGTCTCGCGATTTATGCGGGCTATTGCACCTTTCTCTTGCTCGCCCGCGTTCAGTGCAGCTCCCGCGGGAGGACTTTGCAGGCGAGAAAACCGTCTGGCATATCAGTCGCGTTCTTCATTGGACTCGAAGAATGAGCTGCTACATTTGATCCACATGTTTCCTTTCGTCAATGAGCATCAAGGATTTTGCTATTGACGATGGCTAGCAGCTCCGCAAGCATGTTTCCTGGTAACTAGAGAACCTGTTTTAAGCTTCTCATCTTCTACTTTCTTGTAGGTGAGCGGGTGTCGAAGGTATAGACAACCGTTTCATCTGATGACACCCAACGTCATGAGGTTTTCTCGAAGGGCGCAAAGGTCCTCGAGGGTGTCCGAAGCCCTCTCTTTCAAGGATTCACACTGAAGACTGATTATCTTTGCTGCTTTCGACTCGTTTCCTACAGCTGATGAGACAGCATCTTCCAACTGTTGAGTCCTTGAGTTCAAAGAATGATGAAGCTCGATCACCATTGCAATCATCATAGAGGCTGCAGAGACTTTTGGGGCGACAAAGGAACCAATTTTGATCTCTGGCATGTCAAACTTTGGCTCATGGTCTTCTGGTAATAATGGTACAGCATGAGCGCACATATGCCCATGGTTAGTGATCATGTCAAAGATATCCAGTAGCCTAAGATGGCAAGCCATCAATATGTGAATAAGAGATTGGTCGATTGGTATTCGGAATCTTGATCGTGAAAACTGCTTCTGTGCATTGTGTACACAGTCAGGAGCATCGCAGGCTATTTCCTCGGGTTCAAGCCTCTTGAGAACTTCAGGGTATAAGTGAAGCAGCTTTTGAGAACGTTGCAGCAAATCTTCAAGAAACGATCCGAGATCAAATTTGCATATCTTCATGAAATCAGTGAGCTCGCGTATGGATAGATGATCTCGTTTAGAGGTGGGGAAGTTGTTCTGTAGATGGTCCAGGCCAGCCATAAGATCTGTCAATTGAGATACTTCTGTGCTTTGAGTAGGTTGAGGTAGGTTGACGTCTTCGCTAACAGGCGGTGTTATCATGAAAGGATCAGCGGCCAGAGTTGGATCAGAATCGACTAAAGGCTCATCTAACCCAAGCATAGACCAATTGAAGGCAACATTGTCAGGATGGCGCAGAGATCGAGTTGGTGGGCTGAAGAGGCATGTAACTCCAGCTTTGACACAGCGAGTGCACACTGATGAAGCTGGGATTTTCGTACATTTGAGCTTCTTGCTGTGGCATCGATCACACGCTTGTCTGAGATCAGACATGATGACAAAGATTGGGATAAAAGAGACGAGTTACGTGTAATTGGGAGCCTCGCGATAGTGGGGAAGGAGTTGTTGGCTGAGGCGTAGCATTTGGTAAACATACGTCCGTATCTACCCTGGACCCCTAGACTTGGCAGCCTTTGTTCAAGCTGAACTAAGTCACCACATGAATCTGTAGAATTATTTATCAATAGCTTGCAAATGGACCTTTTTCTTTCGAGGGCCTTAGTTGTGAGTGATCTAATGGTCTCTTATTGGTTGCTATGTAAATTACAAAATTTCCTTCTCTGATACTTTAAATGCTTGTAGGACCATAACCTCCGGGGATGCCTGTCAAAGTGGATTCCATGTCAGAGCTGTTTGAATATCCATATCAAAAAATGCAATTCGAAGGCCTTGTTTTTTATAAGCAAGGAATGGTTACAGGTGAGATGAAAATCTCTACAAGCGACTTATGTATTTGTTATTGTAATTTCATGGGTTTTCAAGTTGTACCGTTACGTGTTCTAATCCCCGTTACCTCGCTTGACACCTAAGGTATTTCCGATCCCTTGTCAGCATCAATCAACAACACAACTTCCACTGTAACCAGAGCTTCCCCGCGAAACTTTCCACTTCCATTTCACCTCCATTTTCACTTGAACCAACAGCTCCAACACAAAATCCTCAACCTCCCCGTCGCATCATCTTTACCATGATTGCGATCCTGGATTTTGTTTCTGACGCTCCCGCTTCAAGGATATGTCGCTAATTCCGTACCAGCCCCATGAGGGCCGAGAGATTGTTCTGTACGTCATTTGCTTGTGGTGCAAGGTATCCATCCACAGCAAGCTAACCCTTGTACTTGCAGCCGTCATCACAACGCTATTGTTGTTCGCGATTCTCAATCACATCGACTCGAGATTAGAGGCATCTCGACTTGTCCAACATGCCACCAGCCGCTGACTCGTTCTGAAAATACTTCCGACCGAAGCTATGATTCCTTTGGTGCTCGCCAAGAGACCTACGTCGATCCCGATTACTTTCGTATGCTCCGCGCTGCCAATGCGAACAACGATAATTCTGCCGACCACCCACCTCCGAGTCCAGTAAGAAGATTGTTTGGTCCTGTCTTGGGCGGTAGTAGCCCGACAACAGATCAGACATCCCCATCTCCAGGTCCAGAAGAAGCCGAGTTTGTGTCGAGTACACCCGGTGTTGCGCAAGCGGAAGGCAGCAGAATACGGCGAGATGCATTTAGTCCAAACTATTTCAACACATTTTTCGTCGAAGAAAGGGTTCTAGGGAAGGGAGGCAAGGGCGTCGTATTGCTTGTACGGCACGAAATTGATGGATGCGCCCTAGGTCAATTCGCTTGCAAACGAGTCCCTGTCGGAGACGATCACGCCTGGCTTGAGAAGGTTCTCATTGAAGTCGAACTTCTTGCCAAGCTTTCCCATCCAAATCTTGTATCATATCGGCATGTCTGGCTCGAGGATATTAGGCTCACTCGGTTTGGACCTAGTGTCGCCTGCGCTTTCATCCTTCAGCAATACTGCAATGGTGGCGACCTCCAGCAGTACATCGTCGGCGGAGCACCCCGTGAGGCCACCAAGGAAGAATTGAAGGCACAGATGCGTCGCCGATCAAAGGGCCAACTCGATACGCCTGTCGATTTGTTAAACGGCAACCGCAAGCTCCCCTTTGATGAGATCTACGCACTTTTTAAGGATATAACGTCTGGTGTGGCATACCTCCATGCAGCCAACTACATTCATCGCGATCTCAAACCAAGTAACTGCCTCCTTCACCGCGAAGGGGGCAGGACGACCTGTCTCATCAGCGATTTCGGTGAAGTCCAGCCCGAAAATGTCATCCGCAAGTCTTCAGGCACTACGGGAACCATATCGTATTGCGCTCCCGAAGTCCTCAAACTAGACGTTGCCTCAGGACGATATGCAAACTTTACTACGAAGTCGGACGTGTTTTCGCTTGGTATGATCCTTTATTTTATGTGCTTCGGGAGACTTCCCTACCAGAGTGCAAATGCCCTCCAGGAAGAACTCGAAGATGTGGATGAGCTTCGGGCAGAGATCACTCATTGGCAAGGGTTCCAGGATGAGCGACGCGAACGCCCGGATCTTCCCTCCAAGCTCTACCAACTCTTGAAGAGACTGTTGGCTTTGAACCCGAGCGAACGGCCTAGTGCCAATGAGGTTCTCAAGGCTATGCGAGGCGAGTCAATGACTTTTGAGAATGGTGCAAGTCAGGAGACAGCGCCAAATCTCGGAATCGGAACTCGCATCCAAAACCTGGACTCTCCCGCTCCGGGTACCCCCGTTTCAGGTAAGTTTCTTTCCTTTATGTAATAACAAACCTGTTCTTACAGCTCTACAGGCCCTCGGCACCGTAACCAGACATCGACATCCGACAAGTTTGAAGAACTTGGTGCTTTGGCTAGAGCTGCCTCAAGAGATCTGTCGCCCACTAAGAGTGCACAAAGCTCTCGTTTGGATCCGCACCGTCAATCTCTGTCGAGGCATCGTAGCTCGCAGACCATGGTTATATCCCATAACCAAGAAAGCCGCCGCGGATCTCTTGTGACACCAGCTGTGAGTGTTAGCGACGCCTCCGAGCACTCAGAAATCCACGAGAGACGGAACTCCGGGAGCCCTCCACTTTTAATGGCGCCGCCACTCACTGCAGCTGAAGGTCTTAGGCGGAGAGTGGTTGTATTCATCATTCATTTCATGCATCTGGCAGGCGACAACTCCCCGCTACTAAGCTATGCTCTCCGCCTCGGCCTCTTTGGCATCAAAATTGTCACTTTGACGCGTCCCTGCTGGCCACTCATGGTTCAACCTAACGTAGGAATTCCTCTCGTCTGCGTGGCAGCGTTAGACCTTGGTTTACCGCACGTGACGAGTTACTCTCCAGTTCTTAGGCAAGGATATGGAGATTATTTCACCAACGGACCACGGGCGTGGGGCTTAGGGATGAGTCTTCTCCTACTGGCCCTCCATGTTACAGTCCTGTGGGTTGCTTCAGGCTGGGAAACATTGTGTGCAGCGAGGGATCATGACGTTTGGGCCGATGGGCCATGGTGACGTGAGCTGAAAATTATGGTGAAGCGAAATGATGTTCATATGTGTGAGTTGATGAAACTGGCATGGCCTTTCGATGCAATAGAGGAGTGACGAGGAAGAAGCCTTTCCTGGGAAAATAGATTGAACTTCATGCGAGACTAATCTGAGTCACAGAAAGTGAAGTGACTGCATTGCAAAGGAAATGCTAGGGGACACGATTTGAGAATGACACTAGCTTCAAGAAGGTTCAAAGAAAGCCCATATTAAAACAAAAATTAGAAAGAAATTCAACCTCGCCATAATGCCATACGCTCTCCCAAGATTGTCAACACCAAGAATATAAGCCAATTTTACGTCCCTCGCTCTGACTCTAGATCTTCCTCAAAGACTTCTGAGTTAAGATTCTCCGTCTGTTCATCTCCCTATCGGCCATTTCACTCCCCTTACTATCCGGCGCAATGCACTCACCACGGGTCAAGCTTCCAAAACCGAAATCTGGTTCTCCACCCAGACTACCGAAGATGTCACCAATGTAGTTCTCTGCTCGAATGCCGTTTTTGAACCTGTCGTCCCACTCTTCGATGATACCTTTGACAATCTCAATGCCTGCGTTGAAGATGTTTACGATGGCAATAGAGAAGCCATTCTGTTTGGCTGCAGTGAGATGATCTAGGTCGGTGTACTCAGGAGGAGGGCGGTCAAAGTTGGAACCTTGAAGGTCAGTAGGATTCAAGTTAACAGTTTGAAGGGGCCGGACCTGTTCGTAAGATCATGACTCTTGAGAAGTCACAGATTTTCGCAATTGCTGCTCTCACCAGAACTTCCAGCACTGCATTATCTTCCTGCGCGCTCATGCAATATAGGCCAGTTCCGTTCGTCCAGACTTTTGTCGTATTCTCAAAGGATTCAGAGAGCCTACTGCCCGAGTAGTAGACATCACTTGTAGCTGTGTCGCACTTGATAACAGATGGAGGTTGGGAAGCACTCTTATATGACTCTCCCATATGTCGGTAGAGTGCACGATATTCTTTTGGCTCATTTTCATCTGCCAATGCAGCCTTTGAAGCGAGTTTGTATGCAGTATCTTGAAGTTGAGCATTGAGCTCAAACACTTCAGTGCCATAGGTGATGAAGGGATACTCATGTGGTTGGTTACGACCATATGAGATGTAGCCAGTTGGCCAGTTTGGAGGAAGGGATCTTGTATCGATCTCATACTGCAGGGCAACTTGGACTGAATAACGAGCGATGGCCACTGAACCAAGAGTACCGTACTTGGGATTCACACCAGCTATGCCGGCGATGAGGAAGTAGGTGTTGCGAAAGTCGAACTTGGGAGATAGCATGAGAGCCATGAGTGATGCGGCGGAGTTGATTTCTCCTTCGCCGATGGTGAGATGGCAGATACTTCCATCTTCAGTACAGGTGGCGCAGGGGAAGAGCATGGAGAGTCCAGGGGCATGGATAGTTTTGGAGGAGAGGTTTCCTAGCTTTGAGTCTGGGAGGCGGTCGTGCCAGATCTTGGCTTCGGGGGACCACTGATTTGCAGTGTTAGGAAGATGATGACCAGGGGAGTGAGGGAGCGTACCATGGAGATGATCATGACCTTTGGAGCAAAGACTTCATCATCTCGAGAGCTCAGAGGGCTTGGGAAGGCTGATACTATAGGGATAAGAGAATATTGGAGGAAGACCGTGAGTAGGAATCGTAGGAGCTCCATGGTTGATGGATATGAGCTATTTGGGCAAGTATCTCCAGAACGAGGGGAAGCTGAGGAGCTTTATCTCTGAATCAAATCCACACCGTCCTCAAGACCATGAGTTCGAGACCTTCAACGCCGAACCGTTTCACAGACTCCATTCTAGCCATGTGGAATCTAATGTCTTTGTCAAACTGATTAAGATTCAAAGCCCAGATTGAATATCACAACGGGTATCGAACAACGGATGTTGCCCTCCAAGGCAAACTACGGCAGCGAGTCAGCTCGAGGTATTTGGGATAAGTGGAGGACAACGACGGGATCTTGATACGGAAAGTTGCTTGTTTGGATCATCATGTCCAATAGGGCAGCCTCTTGCGTGGTATTTTTTTACTCTTGGAAGCGTTTATAGGGTAAGTGGGCTATTCATGAAGGGATGGAATGAAACAAAACAAGACACTATGTGCTCAATGTTTGGAGGTCGAAGCGAAAGACAGCGCCATGTCTCTGATTCAAGCTTAACATCTAACGGCTTGGCATGTCTCTGCAGTCAAAAATTGATCCCATCACCACCTTCTGTATCACTCCAGACAAACCTGTCTCGATGGGGAAGGATGTTGAACAAGATTGGATTCAGGGTCGTGCAAATATTCCCGTCAATCGTTAATCGGGAGAAGAGTCGATGTGAATGAATGCATGTGGAACGAATAGTCAATTTGTTTTGATGGGAATGCATGTCTCGGCCGGCAGGGCGCTGAAGCGATCGGGGGAAGAGAGGGAGTTATTAATTGGATAGGCGAGACGAGATTAGTTTGAAGCCAAGATTATACCATATATCCTAGCTATGCAGGTGGACGGCGGTTGTCTTAACCACTAAGCTGGAAATGTGAAATATAAAGGTGACGCAAATGGGAGGAGTATTAGTAGCAGTCACGAGCATAACTTGTCTTGTGTATCTAGTTAAGGGCTGAATTAGGATAGACGGATGGTTGTGAGATGTGAGGCTCAAAGGACGAGACGACACAGTGAGATGGAGTTTAGCTTTGGTGTAGTGAGTTTGTGCTCTCTGCACGTGGTTGTGTATTTGCTTCTTGCTTTTTTTGATGAAGACCAAGTTACTCATGAGCTTGTGCCGTTTGACTTTAGATTGCAACGGTTGGCTGACTGTTACCAACGGCTTCATCGTCACCGTTGGAACGTGGCCAGCCATTCACCTTCAACAACGGCCGCCATTTATGTAACTGAAAGCATAAATTGACCACTTGACTATTTCACAATTGCAGTACACAGAGTATCATGTAGTTCTGGGAACTTAGCCATCCAATGATACGCTTTGACTCTAAACCTCCCTATCGTGGTTCGTCATCTCGGTTTATTTCTGGACCCCAATTTCTGGCCATCTTTTGAAGATCCCCGGGGCCCTTGGGTTTATCAGATGCGGCCGGATCCGCGTATCTAATCCTAATCAGTTGCAAGTCCTCGACTTGAGTCAATTATTCCAGTTTTTCTACACTTGTTATGATACTCTCATCTTTTGACTCGTTCACTGATCACTTTGAGAATCTTGGCAGAGGCCAAACTTTGTTGTGTTGGTCTCGAGATAATGTAGATAAAATTCTTGGCGTTGGTGTTTTTCGCCAAGAACTGACCTGGGTTGCCTCTTTTATTTTATTACTCAGCTAGAGACAGACAGGGAAGGCCAGGACAGGACCCAGAGCCGCGTGTAAAGTTTCAGGCTTCAGCACTGTGCGTGCATGATCTGCCTTTTGCAGCACATTCCTCGTTATTTCCTTAGGACTCTACTCTTAAATCAACGACACATCTATGAGTTTATGGCTTCAATAAACACCCTCAACACCAAGGCTGCCGTGATGACGACGACAGGCACCGCTAACCAAAGCTTCTGTCTCTCTTAGCACACCACGACGTTACAGCCAAGACGACCGCCAAGACTCGATAGCAACAACACCAAGCATTTCAGGATTGTCTAGCCCCCTACAGTCTCGGCCCTTCCGAGATGATGGGCAGTGACAGTATCAAACCCAGAACTCCTCAACTTATGGGCCCTCAAGGCCCCCCCAAGCCCTCTGTCCTCTGTAAGGCCGACCAGTTACGGTGGGTTAGCGACGTGTCGCTGCCGATTATTACTGGATATTGCGTATTCTGTCAAGGCGGACCGCCCGGGGATCCCCCCCCCCAGCCCAGCTAGAATGCGCCGCCAAAGAATAAAGATTGACCTGCCAAGCACCACTCACAATATGTCTCCCAAGTCAAGGTCATTTCCCAGTGGACCCAAGTCGTCCAGGTATGACGAGTTTCTCTTTAAGGTTCTTTATTTTCCTGATGGCCCTGCCTGGCTCTAACGCCTTTGGGGTAGTATTTTGTAAAAGCCTCCCCCACGCGGTAGCTTGAACATGATTTCAGTGCTTCCTCCACAATCAACAACGGTCCCCTTCAAACCGTCTTCGATCCACCGAATCTTTCTCAATCTTTCTCCTGTTTTGTTCTCAATCACCTTCTTTCTGTGGCTCAGGGCCGTACCAGGTTTCTGGACTCACGGCTGCTTCGCTCACAGACTCTTACACCAGGTTTCCATTTATGGCCGACATCACAAGTCTTCCTGATTCACGCTATGGCGGCTCTGGCGAAGGGTCCAACTCTGACTTCAACTTTGACGCTGGTGGTCACCAGCCGACGACTGATCACACGATGAGTTCTCAATCTCACGACGTCGACCCGCCGTTCGATTTGCATGACGACGAACATGTCCAAGGCAACAACTTTGCCTTTACCCCGTCGCAACTACATCGACTCCTGACCACCAAAAATATCTCCGCTCTGCGCGCGTTTGGAGGCTTGCTGGGTTTAGCCGCTGGTCTTCGCACCGACATCTCAGCTGGACTAAGCGCCGACGAAACAACATTGGAAGGTACTGTCACTTTGGACGAAGCTGTAGCCTCTGGTAGTCTTGAGCGACCGCCAGTCCTCTCTGCCGCATCCCCTCCGCCGTCGCCGCCGCTTTTGCACAACGGGTTGTTCGAACATCGCGACAACCACTTTGTCGATCGGAAACGAGTATTTGGGGATAATCGTCTTCCTCAAATAGCACAAAAATCTTTCTTCAGACTATTATGGATAGCATTCAATGATAAGCTTATCATATTGCTGACCATTTCTGCCTCAATCTCACTCGCTATTGGTATCTACCAGTCTGTCGACAATTCGATAGACGCATCGCGTGTTGAGTGGGTAGATGGTGTCACAATTGTTGTTGCGATCCTCGTCATTATCATTGCAAGTGCAGCGACCGATTGGCAGAAGAATTACAAGTTCAAGAAGGTCAATGAGCGAAAGCAACAGAGGGACGTAACGGTGATGCGCTCGGGTAAACTCCAGCGCATCCCTGTTCAAGATGTTGTCGTTGGTGATCTTTTGCACCTTGAGGCTGGAGACGTCGTTGCTGTGGATGGCGTTCTCGTACATGCTTCCAATTTGCAGATGAACGAGTCTTCCATCTCTGGAGAAGCTGACCTTGTACACAAGACCGTGCCAAGGCCTAACCATTCATCGACATCTCGAGTTGACCCCTTCATTCTCAGTGGCACTACTGTAGCGCGTGGTGTCGGTACCTATCTCGTTACTGCTGTTGGCGTCAACTCGACCTATGGCCGTATCCTTATGTCACTAAGAGACGACGTCATGGAGACACCACTCCAGGCGAAGCTTGGCCGTCTAGGAAAGCAGCTTATTGTAATTGGTGCCATTGCTGGTTCCATCTTCTTCCTTGTCCTCTTCATCCGCTTCATGGTCACGCTTCATACCGTCACTGGCGGGCCTTCCCAGAAGGCTGAAGACTTCTTACATATCCTGATCCTGGCCGTGACTGTCGTTGTCATCACTGTTCCAGAAGGCTTGGCACTCAATGTGACCGTTGCACTGGCATTTGCCACGAAGCGTATGCTCCGAGATAACAACTTGGTACGATTGATTCGATCATGTGAGATTATGGGAAATGCCACCACAGTTTGCTCTGACAAAACAGGTACCCTGACCCAGAACAAGATGACTGTTGTGGCTGGACGTGTTGGTTTAGAGTCTTACTTCGACGATACTGGCCCGGTTGTTCCGGATCCGGACTCATCCATGTCGCGTGCCTCAACTATCCAGTGTGACAGTTCGATCGATCTTGCAAAGTCACTGTCACCAGAATGCAGAAGACTGATCAAAGACAGCGTTGCTCTCAATTCAACAGCTTTCGAAACCGGCAACCCGGGATCTGTTACTTTCATGGGTTCAAGTACCGAGACTGCTTTGCTTAACTTCAGTCGCCAGCACCTCGGCATGAATAACCTGGCTGAGGAGAGGGCTAACTTCCCTATCGTGGCGATTCTCCCCTTTGACTCGTCCCGGAAATGGATGGCTGTTTTGGTCAAGATCAATGATGATCGATACCGACTTTTCGTTAAAGGGGCCGCCGAGGTTGTGTTCGAATACTGTGCTTTTGTTGTTTTGGACCCAACTTTCAATGTCCGAATTGCGCGACTCACAGAGAACGATCGCGCAAGCTATCGTAACACAATCGAAGGCTACGCCAAGAGAATGCTTCGACCTGTCGCCATAGCATACCGAGACTTTAGCGCGCAAGATATTTTTGAGGGGCCGGATGACGACCCTGATAACATTAACCTGGAATGGTTGGCCTCTGGTATGGTCTTTATCGGTGCCTTTGGTATTCGTGACCCACTGCGTCCTGAGGTTGTGGAATCAGTTCGTCAATGCCAAGCTGCTGGTGTATTCGTTCGTATGGTCACAGGGGACAATTTCTTAACTGCCAAGGCTATCGCTGCAGAGTGTGGTATCTACACAGCTGGCGGCATTGCTATGGATGGACCCACATTCAGAGATCTGACGCCTGAGCAGCTCGACGCCGTTATTCCACGATTGCAGGTCTTGGCTCGCTCAAGTCCTGAGGATAAGTTGCTTCTTGTAACTCACCTCAAGCGCATGAACGAGACAGTAGCGGTAACCGGCGATGGTACTAATGACGGCCTTGCACTCAAGGCAGCGGATGTCGGTTTTGCTATGGGTATTCAGGGCACTGAAGTGGCCAAAGAGGCGGCTTCCATCATTCTTCTCGATGACAACTTTGCTTCTATCGTCAAGGCTTTGGCTTGGGGTCGAACCGTTAATGATTCAGTCAAGAAGTTTTGTCAGGTACTTAAGTCTTCTACGCGTTTGACAGGTTGTTGAGCTAACCAGATGACAGTTCCAATTTACCATCAATATCACCGCTGGCATCATCACTGTCGTTTCCGAGCTTGTTGGCGATGCTGTCTTCACCGTCGTCCAATTGCTTTGGATCAACCTGATCATGGATATCTTTGCCTCTCTTGGTTATGCTACTGATCACCCATCGCCCGACTTCCTGAAGCGCAAGCCCGAGCCTCGCAACGCGTCTATTATTTCCATCACCATGTGGAAGATGATCATTTGTCAAGCTATCTATCAATTGATAGTTATCTTTGTTGTTCACTACGCTGGTTGGGATCTCTTCAACCCCGATACCGAGTTCGAGATTGAAAAGCTGCAGACATTGGTACTTAACATTTATGTCTGGATGCAGTTCTTCAATCAACACAACTGCCGTCGCGTGGATAATAAGCTAGACATTTATTACCAAGGAATCTTGCGTAATCCATGGTTCATCGGTGTTCAGCTCATTACTGTCGCTGGCCAGTTCATCATCGTCTTTAAAGGAGGCGAAGCTTTTGACACAACTCCTATCACAGGGGCTCAGTGGGGATGGAGCTTGCTCTTTGGTGTCATGTCAATCCCATTGGGTGCCTTGATTCGACAGATTCCTGACCGCTGGGTCCAGAGCCTCTTCGATCTCATTGCGGACTCGTGGCGCGCAATTTGGCGACCAACTCGCGCGCTTTTGTCAAAGATATTGTGCTGCTTCAAGCGCAAGAAGGCTGACGATAACGAAGCCCAGAAAACGGAACAAGAGATGGGTGCTGTTGAGAACATCCTTCATATGATGCACCTTACCCACGAACCCGACGAAGACGAGACACCGATGACAGAAGAACAGCGTGAAGCAATGGCACGATCAGACCAAACGAGAATGATGAAAGAGAAGGAAAAGAAGAAGCGAGACATTGACTTGTACGGTCTTGTGGAAGCGGCAAGATTGGGAAGAGAGCGCCAGGGCGCCATTTTGGAGATTCACCCCAAGACACTGAAGGACGACCCCATTCTGAGGACTACTACTGGTAAAAACAATACGCTGCCGCCAAGTCAAGACGTCCAATTTATGAAATTCGTCGCCATCAACACCAGACGGCCTCGACAAGCGAGACTAACAAACCCACGAGTTCCGGCACGTCCGGCACAGCGACAACAGGAGCAGAAGACTTCATGGAGACATCATGTTTCCTGGGAGGGACTACTAAGATCTAAAAGACGATAATGAGCACGTTGTGCATTTTGCAATGATATTCAAGAGGAGGGTATATTGTGGACAGGTGAAGGGAGACCTGTTTTTGTAAATGACAGATTACGACGTTATGACAGATAAAGGGATTCAAGATACCAATATACAGGTCGCTTTACTAGGCCATAATAACAACGCTTCCATCCCATTTTTGCAAAATTTCCAACCCAAATGCCTTATTGTGATGCCCAATCCTCCCTTTTCAAATATCCCAACTCATCAAACCATAACTAACTTTTATGGTGTGCTCATCATGTTTTGATGATGGCTTCTTCAATCGCACTTCCAATCTCGGACCTCGGTATTCCCGGCCCCCGCATCAAACAAAGGGATCTTGTGGCGAGTGACTTGATAAGTCTGGGTATACTCACCCTAACGGTAACAGGGCTGGATTTTGCCTCTGTCGGGAATGAAAAACAGTTGACGAAACTCCAGCTTTCGGGTTGTTTCGGTACAGTGTGTCCAACGTTGGGCATCGGTGAGTTATTCAGATTGAGTTCCATAGTTTCAGCATCGACAACCCGCGCACCAAGCGCAAGAAGTTGTTTCTCAACTCCAACAACGCTGAAAAAACGGGTGAAATGATCGATGCGTGTTCCAGCCGGTCGCGTAGGCCACGGCCACTCAATATCCTCCAGCGTAGAAGGGTTCAGTTCTGCTCGTGAATAAACGTACTGTCCATATCGTCCGTACGGTAGATCAATAACGCGATACATCTCATGTCGACCTGGACCGATGAGCCAGCGTAATCGCGTGAGCATCTCGTCTTTTGCACGGCCTTTGAGGGTGTTGCAGAAGAGACGAGCCTCACAGGCTGACATGGCGTATGGTGGCGGTGAGTTTACGAGGAGGTGACATGCTATTACCAGTATGTCGTTGGCGAGACGGAATGAGAACGTTGAGTGCTGTGTTGATGAGGGGACGGGAAGATCGCCCGGGGATGCGGGCGTTGTGCCGAGCCAGCCGTTGCCGAAGATCTGAGGGGACAGTGAGAATGTTGGTAAGTTGAAGGATTTGGCCATAGGAGGTTGCTGAGAGCCGAAATACGGTGGCGTTGACAATGTTACTGGCGTCGAAGTCGATAAAGATGGCGGAGTTGGCGTAGAAGCCGAAGTCATGACCGTCGATGTAGGCGGTGTCAGCGTCTGAATCTGATTCCTCCTCACAGCAACAGCCAACGATCCCCCAGAATCCTCCGTCGCTTCACTCTGCTCACTCTCGGGCGATCCAGAACCCGCCCCTCTCCTATCCTCTCCTTCCCTAGGCAACAGCACCAGATCCTCCTCGGGCCCAACAACCTCATGCGCCAACTCAAGAATCCTCTCCATACTTCTCCTCAAGCTGCCGACAAGACTAGGCTGTCCGGTGACAATGGCTTCAGTGGTGAGCATCTCGTCTACAAAGGACATGAAGACGGAGCTCATTTCCTCGACGACTTGCTCGAGACGACGCACGCGCTGGGCCTGAGCTGCTTCGGCGGCCTGGCGGCGACGGCGGAAGATGTTTTGGGCTTCGCGGTTACGTTCGCGACGGGCCTAAGGATGTAAGTGGAGGTTCAATTGGAAGAGACAAAGGTCATACCTTGAGTGCTGCATCATCATTATTTTGAGGGTTGGATGATAAGCGACTTCTGCGCTTGGCAGGAGGTGATTGTGCGGTCATTGTATAAGTGGATGAGAGTGAGTATGAGTGAGGGAGAGATGAACAATGTGAAGCAAGTTAGCAACGTCAGCCCTGCGGCTCTGCCAGAGATTATCTAGTAATGCGCTACTAGCTTGCGACACGAGTAAATTGACTGTAGATAAAGAATATGCTGAATGGGCTGACACGTAAATAATGATTAGTATTCAAGTTTAAGAGGTTTCACTGAGATGAAATGGGGACAAGGTTGGAATCTTCGGGACGTTTTGGCCCTGAACGCACTTCTACCCCCGTGACCCCTGATACGGTTTAGCGGCTTATTAATCAAGCGACGATCAATCAGTATTGAGGCTGAGTTTCATGGGCCCACATTAAAACATCCATTCAAGCGAAATCGTGGGGGAGAGTAAAGCTGATCTCAACTCCACTGTCTTTCATTAATATCAACAAGAAAGAATTACTTATATTTGCAATCATCCAAGTGACCCTGGAGTTCAGTCGAACTCCTTACTGCACTCTCATATCAAATCTCCAACCACTCGCGCAAAAGCTCCTCTGGCTTGCAGCAAATTATGATATTTCCCCTCCTCAACCTTGACACCTTCTTCCAGCACAACAATCCGATCCGCAATTGCCATCATCTCTTTACTATGTGTTACCACCACAATCGCCATATCTCGTCTTGAATTGCTCGCGATATTTTGCATCGTATGTCGAATCATTTCCGCGCTCTCTGCATCTAGCGCACTTGTAGGTTCATCCAGAACAAGAAGCCGAGGCTTACGGACAAGGGCACGAGCGATGCTGAGACGTTGTGCTTGACCCCCTGAGAGTGCTTGGCCTCCGTCGCCGACCCGGGTGTTGTATCCATCTGGGAGAGTTGTGATGAATTCGTGAATACCGGCTGCTCTTGCAGCAGCTAGAATGCTGGGGAATTGGCGTAAAGGAGAGAGCTCACTCAGGCCGTAGACGATATTCTCCGCAATGGTGGTTGGGAAGTGGAATGGTGTTTGTGGAACGTATGCCATCATTGAACGAAGATGCTCCATATCAACGAGCGCATGGGAATACCCGTTGAAGCTGAGGGGTGGCCTCGTACTGAGCATCTTGGTTTTGGTAGGAGTATAAAGACCCAGCATCAATGAGATCACCGTCGACTTGCCACAGCCTGATCGACCAACAATGGCCAGAAAGTCTCCAGCATTCACCTCAAACGACACGCCACGCAGGACTGGTCTCTCCGAGTTTAACTTATATGAGAACCCGAGATCGTCAAGTCGAACTGGAAGCGGCGTTTTTGGCTGGTGGTAGCCGTGAGGCTCGCTTCTGGGCACCAAGGGCATATTGGCATATAGCAGCATCTGCGCTGCGGTCGACTGGGCCATGGTGACCTGTGGTATCGTACTAAGAATACTTGTCGCTGTGCCCATACTGAACAGAAGGAGATTCACTACTGCCACCACGGCTGTTGCTGTTATGGCTCCCTCCGAAGCCAGAAGCATAGTTCCGTAGTAGAACACGAGTGCTGTGAGGGGATAGTTGACTGATTGGTATAGTCCATATAGTGTACTTGTGTGCCCTGCTCTTTTTATTCCAAGGCCCAGGGTGTGTCCCACTGCTTTCATGTACTTCATACCCATGTACCCTTCCAGAGTGAGAGCCCTGACGGCTCTGATGTTGAGGAAGATCTCAGTCAAAGTTGCACTCGCGTCCTCTGCTCCTTTGTTGCAACGCGCCTCCCACCTCCCGCTGATAATGGTATAGCCTTTGACTGTGCCTATGACGACAGGCAGCGGCGCGAGAGTGACGAGTGTGAGTTTCCACGAGATGACAAGTGCCCAAGCAACAGCAGCAATGATCATGACGGTAACTGTGATGATGATGGGCAAGAATCGGCCAACGATGTTGCGCATCTCTTCAGCATTTCGGTCAAGACACTCATTGATACGTCCGGGTGAGTTGCGTGATCGATCGAACCATGCTCTCGGTTGTCGGAGGATACGTTTCAAGGCTTCGACCCGGATGGTGTTGATCCAGGATTGTCCCACCATCTCGAGAAGATAACGACCACCACCAGTGCAAACACCATCCATGACAGCAATGACTATGAGGTAGATGGCCCATCTCTTGCCTTCTCCTAGCTTGTCGCCTTGTGACCACATCGCGCCCAGCAGTTGAGCAAAGCAATACGCGAATGCAGGGATAGAGCCAGCTCCAACCAGACAGGTCAGTATCCCGAAGATAAGAAGAAACCTATGTCCCGTTCCCAGAGCCGGCCAGACGGTCTTCAAGATTGAAGCCAGAGGCATCGGGGGAGAGAGATCCTTAGTCTCGTTGTCTTTGCCATCCACCTTATCTGATTGAAAGTTGTCGTTGAACCTGGTTTGTCGAAGTCTTGTAATGCTCCTGGGTCGCTCAGCACCACCAAAGAGGTACTCTGGTTCGTCGAGTGACACCAGTGTGCATGAGGTTTCCATGCCATCAAGACTGCTATGACTTTTGAGCGCACTGTTGGGCTTTTGGTCATAGAATTCGCCCATCGGATAGTTGTCGGCGGCGGATTTCAACCGTACAGGCTCAGGTTCGGGTATAACTAAGGCATTCATTTCCCAAGCCCAGGCTGTTCGCATGCGAAAAGCAGCTGCCGTGTTTGTACCCAGAGTCAGTCGTGTCGAGGTGCCTGTGGGGACTGGACTGAAAGACTCCAATCCTCCGACGACTATCTGCGATAGACGTGATACTCTACCTGGAGGGGGGAATGTTGGAGAAAGGGGAGAAAGAGGTGAGTTGGGAGAGTCGATGGTAATATCTATCGGCGTGTCTGGTTCGTCCGGTGCGATGGATGCAAGAGTAGAAAAGGTACCGCCGATCTGCATATCCAAGTCCTTTCTGAACCCCTCTTGAACAAGTGATGCATTGTCCATCACATACACGAAATCCTCGGCGTCAATTTGAGCGACGTCATGAGTGATGATGATGGTTGTCTTGCCCTGTCGCCATGCGCGGATTGCATCCATGATAAGCACGCGACTAACCTGGTCAAGGCCGCTGGTGATCTCATCAAGGATGAGAACGGGGGGATCTCGAAGCCGAGCTCTAGCAAGCGCTAACCTCTGCTTCTGCCCACCACTCAAGCTGTATCCATCGGCGCCAACGTTGGTATCGAGGCCTTCAGGAAGTCCTGCAACTGTCGACTGGAGTAATGCTGCATCACAGGCTCTCGTTACTTCGGCCCTCGTAGCTCGTTCAGGGTCGTGATGGCCGAACGCCACGTTCTTGAGGAAACTTTCGTTGAATAGAATACTTGACTGCTGAATCAAGGTAATGTTTTCGCGAACCCACTGTCTGTCAAGGACACGCAGGGGTTTGCTATCGACATACACTTCTCCGACCAGAGGCTCGTAGAAGCCAACTATGAGGTTGCCCAATGTGCTTTTTCCTGAGCCGCTTCTACCGACGATAAACGTCATCTCGCCTGAAGGGAAGAAGAAACTTGATCGATGGAGAACCTTTTGTGCCGGGTTCGAGGGGTATGCAAAGCTTACCTACAAATTGTCAGCTTTTGTCTTCGTTGGTAACGGAACAACTTACATCTTTCAACTCGATATCGCCGCTACAACTTGGAGGTCGCAAAGCTCCTGTCATTGACTTGACAGTTTCACCGTTCCTCACGTTTCGAGTGATGCTGGAGAGGAAGCTGCCTGCCGACATTCCTTTTGCGAGGACCAGCCATTGCGGCATCAAAGCCTCGATACCTTGGAATGCTGCAAGTGTAGCGTAAAAGGTCGTTAGAACACTGCCTGCAGCAAGACCATCGTTGTTGACAAGCACGACGCCGTACCAAAAGCCCACGACGAACATGGCCACCACCCAAAAGGCAACATAACCCATCTGCAAAGCGTTGCATTGAGCTTGGATTAAGTACTGCTTCGCTGCGGCTTGGGCAGCTGGATAGTACTGCCAAACTTCCTGGTCGTATCCATTGAAGACTTTGACGAGATCGATGGCTGCGATTGAGGCGACTGCGAACTTTGAAGCAACGGCCAGTTCGCGCTTCTGTGCTTGAATTGCTGGTTCGAGGCGGCTTGTAGCGAGTGAGAGAACGATGGCTGAGATTGGAAGAGTGGCGAGGAGGACCAGAGTGAGTTTCCAGGAGTAGTAAAGAGCGATACCGAGAGAAGCTATGGAGGTGATGATGTCGCCGACCAGAAGACCGAGAACTTGGGATGATGCGAGCTGCAGTTCACGAGTTTGTCTACCAAGAGTCAGCCAAGTTCAAGGAAATGGCAGGGGTACATACGTTTGGATTCTGATTAGAAGACTTGAAATGCCTTCAGTTTGAGAGTCGAACCAGGCCATATCTTTGGAGAGAAGACTCGCAAAGATGTCGTTCCGGACACTGGATGCCTGCAACTCCCCAAAGATTACCCAGAGGGCAAGGAACGCCGTACTTGCGATCCAATTGCCAACACCCAGTGCTACAAGGACCAATGCCCATCTTCCCATTTGCGAGAGGGCTTCATTCCCGTTGAGCGAGCCATTCCCAAAGTCGGCGATAATATCGAAGACTTTTCCAAGAATGACCGAAAGAACTGTCTTGAAGCCTGCTGAGAAACCAGCCGCAAGCAACGCAGCGATCAAAGCGCCCGAGTGTGATCCTCTTGTGAAGAGAAAGAGTTGTTTCCACGATGATTTTTCGTCTTGTTCCATGATTGAAGTAAAGAATTGAATAACATGGTAAGTTAAGGAGGAAGCCTATGAAGAAGTGATCGAAGCAATTGAGGAGTCGACATGGCGATACGAAGTGATTAAATCCAGGTGTTTGGGGCGACAAAGAACAATATGAAAGGGTAAGGTAGTGATAGTGCACAGACGAGGTTGGCTTAGTATTGTTCTTGTTGATATTGTTCAGCCTG
Source organism: Fusarium beomiforme (assembly GCA_002980475.2). Taxonomy (NCBI): domain Eukaryota; kingdom Fungi; phylum Ascomycota; class Sordariomycetes; order Hypocreales; family Nectriaceae; genus Fusarium; species Fusarium beomiforme. Next base: position 7,198 of record PVQB02000517.1, on the reverse strand, counting down.
CGGCCCCGCACGCAATGTATTGGCGAAAAATGCACTGAACGAGAGGGACAGATGGGACGAATTGAGGGATTGTTTTTGATAGGCTTTGTAACCGGGTTCTTGAAGAGTGCCGAGGGGCCGATGCTGGTGAGAGTGTTGCCACTGTCATGTTGGCGGGTGAGGCAGCGGCACTGTAGGCAACCTCGTGAGACGAAACTTTTCTTGAAGCGTTGGCTGGTTCTTATTTCTTGATATGATCAGTTGATTTCAGCTTCTTCGGGAGTTGGGGAGTACAGCGCTTGGCGATTGTTTCTTTCGCGATACTCTCGTCTGCTTGTGTTCATCGTTGGTGGTACAAAAGGCAGCAAAAATTTACAGAATACCTAGGCTAGTATTGTCTGTGACGACTTAACATAAAGAGAATTTAATTGCTCTTGAATATGAATTCCACCGTGCTTGTTGTTGTTTCTCTTTCTGATGGTTACATAGCATAGAGTTTGTTGTTTCTGCGAGGTCGGCTGGTTCAAGTTGGCAAAGACCAATAACCCTGGATCAACCGGCTCCTGTAAAAGAACAGAGTTAATAAACGCATTCGCTAAGGCCGCTATCAATTGGAACTGCCTCAGGGGCACCTTTGACTGTTAAAATGTTAGGACCCATGGATGTCCTCGGTTTATAGGCACAGCAAGTGGTTTGCGCCTTGAGCACACCATTCTAGGAAAGTCTATGTTTATTTAACTCCTTCCTATTTGTAACAGGGTCAAAGTAAATCGCATGAAGAACAAGCCGTTCGGCCCAGCCCAAGTCTTCTCTGTAAGAGCCGATACAGGTCTTCTAGATTAAGTGATTTCTAGGGCTCCTTGCATCACCTTCTGTTTCCCTGATTATTTGAAATGCCGGGATGGAAGGATCTGTCGCTAATGGCAGGCGAGCTCTTTTGGGATCCTGCTTGTAAAGAGACCATTGCTTTAGACCAATTCACACTTGCCTCGTGGAGGCCCTTCTCATGGACCGGCCATTCCTTGACGGTCGGAGCAGCCTTCTTCTTGATCGAAAGCCCGAAAGATCGGGCTTTGGAAGCGGTATCGACGGGGATGGAGGCGGCTCGCTTGGAGGAAGATGTCTTCTTCTTCAGGGCACGGTTGTTGGGTCCAACGAACTGGATGTCCGGGTTCAACATCATCAATGTACCGCCATATGATGGTATTGGAAAAGCAACATTGGCCTCTAAAGGAGCCTAAATATATAAAGAATTTAGAAATTTCGAGAATGGAAGAGATCGGAAGACCCACTGAGTGCTGTTGGTATAGGAAGCACTGATTTACAAGCACGCAAGCTTGTTTTGTATCTGCCGGATCTCTTTCCTCAAGTTCTCTGTAGCTTATTTATACAGTTTGGAGGGCGAAAAATGGGTGAATGGATTGTCTGGACTCATATAGTCATTAGGTATATCTATTACTCCCAGAATGCTCTGGTAGTTACCCCTAGAGCAGAGTATCAAGCGTGTCTGTCTCCTGCGCCTACGATATTGGGCCTCCGGTTTTCCCAGAGTTAGGAGAAGGAGCCACATGCTTGCTGACTTGTCTTAGCCCTTCCTTCAGCGGTCTGTGGCTGGAGTTGCTCATCATTTCTAGGGCATTGACACGCTGTGATGTAGTCGCTAGCAGGCTTGCTACTCGGCGTCAGTCACTCGTTGTTGGTCAGGGTTTCTGCATGGTGAGCACTTATTGTTTGAGTATGAAAAGGGGGGGGGGGATTCCATTTTACATGGATCTGGATTTGATCTCCATTCTACTGCAAAAGTTGTGGGTGGCTCAACCTGAGACTATCGACTGACTGTATGTACGCAAATTCAACCGTTAACGGTCTGATTATCACATCGGTGCCTATAATCATTAGGGCACCGCCCTGCTGGTACCTTGATCTATCCAATCAAATTATCCTCTTCTTCCGTCTCTGGTAGCTGGTAAATCGTCTAAAGACCGCGCAGAAGAGTGTCCGGAGTATCGGGTTCAGAAGCCTGAGCATGCCCCCGAAGGCTGACCCCTTCCTCGTTGTCCATCGCTGGCATAGTCTCATCCCGAAGACTCTAAATCTCCTCTCGAAGATCCCTGAGGTAATGTTAGCAAACATCTGGTTGGGGGATGATCATTCCTGCATTCACTGGTTTTCTTCGCGGAGTGCCAGGACCTCATTGCGGATTGCAGCTAAGGCCTGGAAGTGGCGTTCTAACTCCCACATGATCTAAAGAATAAGTTTCTCTCAGGCTTATTTCATCAGATGGGTGCTTACAATGCGGTAGGAATTCAGCATCGTGTTTCGCAAAGCTTCTTGTTGATGTGCCAGGTGTGGCAGGCTTGCCGCTCTGGGGCGGTCACTCATCGTGTGCTTGTTGTTTGAGTAAAAAAGAGAAGATTCCCCTTGCCAAAATTCTGATTCTGGTTTCTAATCTTGGTTCTACCGGTGCGTTGAATGTCTGGGAGTATAGCCCAGCAGCTGGCAGCTGTCGGCAGGTGCCAGACATCAAAACTGATATATGGCTCAGGCTTTTGGGTTTACCTTACCATAAAGATGTCATTAAAGATCATTTATAGTATATAATAGCCCTTGTAGTATGATTTGAAGAATTATACTAAAGTGCGTCAGAATTTCTTCCTTCTACAGTCTTATACATCCTGGACGACATATTACCAGAATGAACCACTGAAAAAATGATTTTGTCAGGCCGGAGACTGGCATCTCCAGAAATTGCTCGTGTAGGCATTTAGATGTGCATGACCAGGACCAAATGCACAGGCGAGAAGAAGTCACGCCCAGCAACCAATAGTCCGTTCTTGAGATAGTAGATTTGGGAGGCTTTTGAAGGTTCCGTTTTCCTCGATATTTGTGAGGCTGTAAGAACTCAACAAGTTATCATGGCGACTATTCTGGGATAATTTAGTACAAGTTGTAAAGTCGCGATCAAAGTATATGTTCTGCTGGGGTTTTTTTATGACTATATATAGGTAAGGAAGAGGGGTTTTGGTCATAGAATAGCGATGAGACATCCCAGCACTCGAATCGTGCGTTGTGATTTGTGGCCACAGAGAGTGATTATGCCGAAGAAGGTATTTGGACTCCCTAGATATGCTAAATTATACGTATGCAGTTGAAGAGTGTTGCATTTCTGTCACTGGTAACGCTAATACTGAATCTCGCTCTATGGTCTTTCTCGAGCGTCTCGATTACGGAAATACGCTTCGACTTGACAGCCATGTGGCCAAACCTTGTGCCCTACAGCAAGGTACTTGACTTACTTGCAACCATTTGTGCTCATCCTTGAATGGCCTTGGTTTCGCCCCGCTTGGAGATCGCCCATGAGTGAGGACTCGTTTGCCTCGTCGTAGTTGCGCTTGGTCTGCGGACAGATTCTGGCGACCTTGACGGCGGATTTCCAGGTAGTATCATTCTCGTCGCATCCAGCCCAGTTGATTTCGTACTGTCTAGTACGTCTTTTGCTATAGCTCTATAAGGAAAGCTAGCCGGGCTGTTGCGGGTCCCGGATCCGAGAGTGGAGCTGACTCCCGGTGCGCTTCCGGGTTCACACAAAATTCAGCGTTCATCAACCAAGCCATCAAGAAAGTCTTGCTCTTCAATGCATATATAGCATGCCTATTGGCAGCAAAAAAAGACACACAGGCAAAAAACATACAACAGCGGGGATTCGCTGGTCGTCACCGACCCAACTACTAATCCGCCGGTTAGTGGCTTGACTATGGGAGAGCGGACGGGATCCCGTATTTTCCACTACCTTTGGTCGTATGTACTTGTACGTTTGTCAGTACAACTTATATCATCTTAGTTTCTTCACGTTTAAGTTATCGAGCGACTAGCGAGGGCTTGCTAGAATATGCTTTCTGTCTTTTGCTTTGACTAATATTAGACTTTAAGTGAAGGTTAGTCATTGTGAATTGGCGAAGATCGCATATCGTTTAGTCTCGAAGAATTGTTCTGTTGTCGCAATGCCGGCATGGATACTCATATCCGCGGTGGTGGGAATTGACGTGTACCTATAGGCTAGGGACTGTGAGGTTGGGCATTGCATGTGCATTCTTCCTTCAAGTTCTTGGCACTTTGCTCTTCATCGCCTGGTATTTGTCGCGAAACTTGTCGACGAAATCGAAAGTCGTCGAATGGTTCTTCTCGGCCACTATTGCCGATCTCATCAACCACTCTCTTGTTGAGTTTTCTAGATGTGTCGGCCACCTTAGATTCGTCAAGCTGCTTGTGGAACTCACTCAAAGATCAGACGACGAACCGAAGACTGGTTCTTCTGAAGGAAGACTCCAAGTATCCGTTGTTGGCAAGAGAGTCCTTTCCTTTTATCATAGCGAGATGGGGCTTTCGACCATTATCTTCGAGTCGTTTGAGTCCCACATTTATATATATTTGTCGCAGCATCGGAGTTTTATCTGGATGTTCTCTCAAAGTGATCTATGTAGAGCTGGGGCTGCGTTCGACCAGTATTTCTGCAGGCGCAAGTCTGTTTCCTCCACTTCCTTGCGAACATTGACGCCCATCGCATGTCCTTGTAACTATATTGTACCTTCGCATAGAACAGGTTTTTAACAGGTTCCGCGATCTTTCTCTTCCAGTTCGTCGCTCTTGAAGGAGCTGGGAGTGGTCATCTCCCTGGTACAAGGCTTGTGGTGCTCCTTCTCGGGCGCCTGACCGGCATAGCTTTGGGCATCTTCGTTGGCGATGACGCTTTGGTCGTCGTCAATAGCATGTTGGCCATTGAGTGTGTCTTGTCGCCCAACCTCCTTCTTGACAGAATGGCTGGGTGTCTTTTGCATAGAAAAGCTGCCGAGGAGGAAACGTGGTTGAAATACTCCGACGCAAAGGTGAGTTGGGATAGATCACAATCTAGGCTAATCCTCAAAAGCTCATCTCTTTTGTTGTTTAAGTAGATATATTGGGTGCGCTGTAATAGACACTGAGGAGTGCATGGATGGTAGAATCTATCATGAGAATGTCGATGGAATATTCCCGGTTCTCAATATAGCTACCATTTACTGGCAAAGATAGTTAGGGCGAGCTCAACTGTTGTCGAGGGAAAAGCTTACTAAAGTCACTTTGTCTCATCAACGCTGTGCGCATGTCTTTGGATTTTAGTACTATGCCATCTCTCTTCGATAGATTTAGTAACATATCGCATGTACTACATGCCGCACACATCCCAGCATGCCTGTTGAAACGTTGGTTCCAGAGAGACGGCAGGCTTCCTAGATCGTCTTTATGTAGGTGCAAGTACAATGTTGCAATTAGTTTGTTGCGTCGTTGGGTTTTGCGCGAGTAGTTATTGTAATTGCCAGAATGCACTGGAAGAGCTGGTCCTTGGAGGTGAAAACTACCGCTTAGGCTCGCTTGGTCTGTGACTCGTTAGCTTGAGCTATGCCTGAAAGAAGGGAATACGCACTCTAATGGATTTGAGCTCGACATCCGTCAGCTCTGTGTTTCCCGGTATGCCTCGACAAATTCGGGTTTATTTTGCTGGAGCTCTAGCTCCCCCATCTCGTTATTTCTTCCATCTGCCATTTGGACTATAAATGAGGCAGTGTGGCATTTATACAATATCCCAGCGCTAGTTTGATTCATGAGCATGTTGAGATTGATCTTTTGGCCAAGTGCTATCATCGGTGTGTCTTCGATGACCCTTGTGCCTTCAGCAGGTGCTGGCATCGGAAGTGACGTGCTGTTCCCAAGTGGTCGGGTTTGCTCTACAGGGATACATATATATAGATAGAAGTCCCTAGAATAAGCATTGTCCCAGGACGAAAGTCGGCTGACGAAGCTATCGCATTTAGCGCACTTCATCTTTGCTTCGTAGACCGGGACATGAGTGTTGCCATCCGAGGAGAATTTGTTGGTTGTAGCTGCGAGCATGGTACGTTTCATTACCTCCGCTCGAGAGGCAGCGTCGAAGGTAGGAGCCGCCAAATTTCTTGAAAAAGGCGAGGGTACACTTAGTCCCAAATGTACCTCAAGTCTCCGTAGGGTACATATAAGGTGAATTCCCTCGGATTCACCCTCATCGAAATCGCGGGAACCGAGGATGGAATTGTAATTCCCGAGCCTTCCCTTGCTGTATCCAGTGTCGTCATCAGCTTCTAGATCATAAACCCTACCGGCCGAATTTCTTTGGAATACACTTGGTCCCAAATGTACCTCAAATCTCCGTAGGGTATCTATATATGGGTGATTTCCCTCGGATTCACATCAGAACACAGCTGGGTTGACGGTTGTCGGTGTGCAATGCTACCCACTTGAGTGTTTTCACAATCATGAACTTCAACTGGGTACTTTTATCTTCTCAGCTACCTCACACAGGGCTTTGCGCGAGCACAACCGGTATACGCTCTGCGTGAGTGTTTCAAGCTTGATAGCGGTTTCCTTCATCGCTTTCGCCATGCACATCACGGTCAATGCTATGTCTAGAAACTTACGGCAGAAGACGCAGATTGGCATTTGTTGACAAAACTATGCAAGGATTAAAAAGGTCCTCTAGTCAACTCCCCTCCTCTTCATCCTAGAGGAGTTGATAAAGGACGTCCAGACTTTGAAGGAAGGTATCAGGTGTCTCGGACTCAGTGCCCAATGATTTTGTGTGCTTCATTGTTTCTTCAACTTGGGAGGCTTTGGCTCCGTCTAGGAAAAGTCTTATCATATCATGTTAAGTATAAACTGATATGAAGCAAAGGCAGAGTGTTGGGGTGAAAGTTGAAAGTATCGATCGTAAGGGGGGAGAAACAGTCTTCTTATACTTAAGATTAACTAGGGTAAATTGATGTCTAGGAGTTAGAGAGAGCAAATAGTCCGGTATTCGCACTTCAGAAATCATCTTGATATATAGTTCAATAATAAACAACCTTATCTATGTTCCTCCAGAACAAATGATATCAATAAAAGGGTTCGCTCACCCTATGTTCCTTATGAGGCGGGTCTCGCTCAGGTCGCTGCATGCAAGTAAACACAATGACGTTAGCGGGGTACGGTACCTCGGCCCTACAACACCAGCATCAACAGCACAACATTCTTGCTTTGGACAAGCAAACCCTGGACAAACCACTCATAATTCACTCGAACACTCAAATAAATACCAAATAAATAATCGACTAACCATAGTCATCGATAGTGAACTTCACTATGGCGCCGTCACTTCTTCTCCTACCCTCTCCCC